>JAKSYS010000137.1:0-107801 GCA_022925895.1 Fragilaria crotonensis
AGGCAAACAATTGTATCTCGTTTGTTCATGAATCGCGGGATAGGCCGGGACAGGCCGGAACAGCTTAATCTCGTCAGCGATGCGCCACCGCTCCTCTGACTTTAACCCACCACCACGTGCAACAACGCGCTATGTAATAGTCTATGTCTCAAATAGCGAGTAGCGAGATTGTCGAACCAACATCATACAGTTTTA
Source organism: Fragilaria crotonensis (assembly GCA_022925895.1). NCBI lineage: Eukaryota > Bacillariophyta > Fragilariophyceae > Fragilariales > Fragilariaceae > Fragilaria > Fragilaria crotonensis. Next base: position 196 of record JAKSYS010000137.1, read on the forward strand.
GTGCCATGCTTTTTGCTTATACTGTTGAAACGGATTGCATTGCAATAACAGGCATCTCCCAAGTCCAAGAAGCTACATGACTTCTATTCATCGGCGGGTACGTCACCAGCTCAACCTCCCCTCGCATCTTTTCCTAGATAATACAAGGAAAGCAGAACGAGATTTTGCAACACTTTGTGCGCTTCAATGGAGGGCGCTGCTGGTGACGGTTCTTGGCTGTTGCCTCCCAGAATGGTGCATCCCTCTTGGCAGCAATGCAGTTCTCGTAATCTGGGATAAAGTAGTTGGTTGCCAAATGGCGTACTGGTCCTGGAATGGAACCCCAAAACTCTTCGAAAAAATCAAGCGAGCCCCATTGTTGCATCGCAACTAAAATGGACGGCAACAGGTTCCGCATGCTTTGGACTCCGCCACGCTTCAAAATTTCCTGCACGATTTCATCATTCTCCTTCTGAGTAAAGTGAGCACGAAGCAATGGAGTAATGTCGCGTTCTTCTTCGGCGAGATGCTCTGGACGATATGGACAGAAGGTGAGTCGGAAGTCTGGTATGTTGCGGCGTGACAAAAAGGGAGTGGGAACGCATGAAAACATGCCATTGCACCACATTCTACGATGCCCACGTACCATCCATGAAATCCTTGAGCTCGCGCAATTGGACCTGCAATTGCGAAAGCTCGTTCGCACAGTTTTCTCCTTTCTTAGCGATGATTTCCTTGCACAAGTCAGCAGCCCTTGCCATCATCTCCATTAAGTCTTCGTGTCCATGAGAAAGCTTCTCGGCATCCCAATGAGACAAATCAACCCTGGTTTTAATCCAGGGAAAGTAGATTATCTCTTCATTGTCGTGATGATCATAAATCATATCAGTGAAAGGACCAACGAACCATTCACAAAAGTAAACAGCTCGCCACCCCTCGTGAAGTGCTTTATGCGTCTCCCTGGTATCCTCGTCATTCACGAACAGATACACCAATTGGTCAACGGATCGGCACATGGCCGTGAGCTCGCGCCGAATGGCCTCGTGAGGAATCAAGAGGGCGACATCGGCCCAATCCTGAGGAGGATTGTGCACTCCGTATACACTCGACGTGAGTTTTTCCGAATTGCTCAATTCTTTCGTTGGTGCGGCCGAGGTTGAAGTGACTGCCACGGGCGTTTTGGTGGAGCCCTTGTTGCACCCGTGAGTCGTCTTTTGCGTGATTGCGGATGACATTATGTTTGTTTGTTGTTGTTGCTGGTGTTGTTGTCAATGTGGATGCTGAGACATTGTGAGCCTTCGTTGGACGGATGGACTTTGTGGCATACAACATGAGTTCGCGCATCCATGCACGTTCGGAGCACGCGATTTCCGAAGGATCGCGCCATATCTTGTGTCGTGATCTTGTTGTTTAGGCCGCCGTGTATAATATCTATATGCTATCCCTCAAGGTCTGAGCGATCTCCTAATCTTGCTCAGGCATCGTTGGGATTTCTCCGTATTCTTGAAACACCGAGAGGACACGTGGCGTATAAAACAGCATTCAGTATTTTGTATTTTTACTGTTTTTGGTTGCTGATTCGCCTGGCTGTCCTCCGAATGTACAGTACAATAGCGGTTGCTCCGCAGCCACACATTGTCACCTGCTCACCTGCCCTGGCGGTGTTCTATGAATTGTGAGATTTTGTGAGTCTTCTGATTTCGAGATTCCGGGGTACGAGTACACAAGTACTGTGGACAAGTAGCAGGAGTACGGGGTTCGCCATGCTCTGCTGTCTACTGTACACTCTGGTTTTACCGTACTACCGGTAGTAGTACAATTGTATCATATGATCATATGTGTACACCGTATGTAGCCATAGAAAAGACAAGTACGCTATACAACCATATCGACCAATAGTCAACCGTACTACCGTCGTTATGCGATAGCACAATGCGTACAGTACTTGAACACCGATGCGCCGATGAGTTTCCCATCACTCATCTCACACTCAGCTTGCACAGAGAGTCAGACTACAGTTGGTAGGGTTCCGGGTGTATCCTTTCGTCTTTACATTGCATGTGTGAGTTGTGAGTGTGTTGCTGCGTTTTTGGTACTCTGTCTCTGACATTCGATAACGGTACAGTCAACAGCGACCAACAATAAACGAGTTAAGAACAAACTGAACGGCAAACAATAGGGTAACTGTGACGGGATGTCACTACTATCTCGCATGTTCATGGCACGCGGGACAGGTCGGAGCAGCGTTATGTCGTCAGCGATGCGCCACCTCTCTTCTGACTTGAACCCACCACCACAACGACCACCGCGTACTCCCTTTGCAGAGCTACCGCGTCGTCGTTTCACTATGCCCTTTGCCGAGAATCCTCGTCTCCGTGTACACGCCGTCTCCATCTTTTCGGGTGATTACTCCGATGACGACGATGATGATGACGACGATGACGATGATGGCTATGACGATGATGACGACGATGAAATCGATCCTGAAAAGAAAGCATACGCCCGTTTGGTTCAAAAGGAGGAAGCCGAAAAACAAGCCAAATTGGCCAAATGGAACGCCAAACCCGATCTTCATCCCACAGTCATTGACGAATTGGGCCGCAGTTACGGCCGCGGTGGCCGCAAGACCGCATCGGCCCGCGTGTACATTCAGGCCGGTCACGGAGAGGTCATGGTGAATCGCATGCCACTCATTCGGTACTTTATTCGCGAATCGCACCGCAACTCCGTCTTGGAACCCTTGGTCGCGACCCAAACCTGCGGTGCCTTTGATTTGCAAATTACCGTGGCCGGTGGTGGTAAGAGTGGACAGGCGGGCGCAGCGCGCCATGGAGTGGCGAGAGCGCTAAATGCCTACAATTCAGAATTGTACAGGCCGCCGCTCAAGAGATTGGGATACTTGACACGAGATCCGCGTCAAGTGGAGAGGAAGAAGATTGGTTTGAAGAAGGCACGCAAGGCGCCACAATGGGTCAAGCGATAGAGTGTTTTGGTCTGGTTGGTCATGTTATATTGTGGAGAACTATGGATTATACACAATACTACCGCTAACTAGAAACAAAGAAAAGCTATCGTTATTAGATCACTGTCGTAGCTGTTGTCATGGTTGTCCTCTCCAATAACCTCTGTTCACCGCATCGAAAAAAACTACCATTTCACAGACAGATATATCAGACTCAATTTCCATTGTCACGTTCAAACAACTTCTAAACTGTATTGTTCAGAAATCTTGAAGTTAAGCATCACCGAGCAAATCTCCTTGACTAACTTGTTAGGCAAACACATTGAGAAAGATACAACGAAGGGTGATTTTGACCTCAAGACAAGTAAGGATTTCTTTAGAACATTCAAGGCACAACTGGGATTATCCACAACAATGGAAACTGGCCACCACCCAGCAAAGTTGCTCACGGGATTGATCCAGATGGACCACCGATACAAGAATCTTTGGAGCTATTGATCGGCTGTTGGCACGCTGTTTTTTAATGTCCATAAACAGCCGTCCACTCCATCGTTAGCCGAGTCGCTCAAATCTTTCACCACCCCAAGAAGTATCGAGTGCCTCGCAATAGAGGCAATTGTCAGCTACCTAAGACATGCAACAAGAGGCGGAAAACAGAAGATTTGAGCCTCACCAGCTGCATCAACGTCATGCCTCCTGGAATTGTAGGATTTGGAAAGACAGCAAGCACTCACTGCTAGCTTAGAGCATGCTCGGTGTTGCCGGAATTGGATCCCTAGTGTCGGCCGGATGCTCTGCACAGCTGGTGATTGTGCTCGCGCACACTGCCACTTGTAAATCTACACCGAGGCATATCGACGTCCAAGGTGGGCAGTTTGACGTGTTGTTTTCCTACACTTTGCCGCATCGCTTTTCGCCATGGCGTTCCGATGATGCGCGCGACCGTGCTCCATAGTACCAAGTACTGCGCAGCGTCCGTTCTAGCTTCCTACCTTCCCCGATGGACGGCACCCACACACACGCGCACTTGTTCCCCCATGCGCTCACGCAAAGCTGCGCTTCACCAGCACCAGCTCTCTCGCAATACAGTTGTGCAGTGTCAAGTTTAGCAACCTAAAAGCATCACTAGTAGGAGGCCTCTACCGAATTTCGTTCAAGTGTCTCTTGGGTGACTCTGATGATTATCCTGTCGTAGATTTGTGAGGCAAACAACGAGAAACCAGGATCACCGTCGTATCCGTCGTCATGGCTGTCCTGTGCCCGAACCTGTAGTCACCGCATCGCCAGCAGCGGCAGCAGTATCATCATTACTACTACTAGTAGTAGTCGGAGGTGCATGTTGATAACATCCAATCCAATTGACAGAAAGATCGGTTGGACTCAATTTCCACTGCCATGTTCCCAACGGTGGTGGTGGTCCGGCCAATACCATTCCCATGGGTGGTCCAGCAGGACAGAGTCCGACCTGTCGCATCTTGTCCGACACTAGTTCCGGCGATCGAAATAGATTCCAATCGTGTGTTTTCGGTGGCACATAGTGCATGACGTATTCGGCACCAAGTATGGCGAGCAGATAGGACTGGGCGGTACGATTGAGAGTCGACACAAAGAGTCGACCCGATGTGGGATCCAGAAGCTGCGAGGCTGCGAGGAGCATGGAATCGATGTTATCCACGTGTTCGAGGACTTCAAGGATGCAAATGATGGAGAATTTGGGTTCAGAATGGTTGTTGTAATGCTGTGCCAATTGTTCGAGCGATGTGCCTCCTCGATAATCAATGACAAGACCGGCATGTTCCGAATGCGCTTTGGCGCAGTTGACGAGAGATTCCGAGGGATCAATGGCCACCACGTGGCATCCCAAGCGAGAGAGCGATTCGGAGAGGAGGCCACCACCGCATCCAACATCCAGTGCTCTCATTCCTTCTAGAGGTGCTGATCGAGCAATTTGTTGTTGTGAGTCTGTTTGAGCGGCATGGGTTTGAATGTAGTCAAGGCGTGTGGGATTCATTCCAATCAAGGGGTTCAGTGATGGATCCCACCATGATTGGCTCATACCGGAGAATTTGGCCACTTCATCGGGAGAAACCGACGAAGATGATGAGAAGCGTGATCGTTGATTTGCGATGCATCTAGGTAGGTCGTTGGTGTTGTCTCTCGGTCGCGTTCGGATTCTTGCTGAAACTATTGCCAAGGATTGTGATTGTGATACACGCCTGCATGCACAAGAGTGAGGTAGTCGTCGCCACATGTTGATATGTTTGTCGTCGTGAGGGATTGATTGCCGAGTGTGGAGCGACGCGAGTGTGTGTAACGTGTGATTGATGTGTATGAGTATTAATGTGTGAGTTGTTCTTGTTGTGAATGCTGCTACAGCGTTCGACTACTGGATTACCAGGTTAAAGCAATTTGAACCCCTGTACCGTATAGTAATTGCAAGCACGATCTGAACCGCGGAGAAGTCCGTCGTAGGGCGCGAAACACCCACCTCCATGGAAATAATTTCTCATTTCTGCCACCGAAACGACGCATCGATAAAATGCCCTGTCCGGAATGATCCCCTTCGCCGTCATGACAAAGCCCTGTTCACGTTCACCGCTTGAGTCTCACTTGGAATCGCTAATTCCCATTGTTCATCCGAGATGGAAACGGACTGTCGTTACAGTAACTGATTCGGTACAAGGAAACGCAAAAGGAACAACAAGGAGAGGACGAGATGGTGATGTTATTCCACCAATCTCATGTCAAATTTGTTTCAGCAACGATGACAACAGTAATAAAAAGGAAAAGGAATGCATCTTTGCCAACTATAAATGTCCCAAATGTTCCATTCCGTATTGTTCCGTGGCATGTTATCAGCGTCATGGCGCATCATGTACGGAATCCTTTTATCGATCGCGTGTCACACAAGAAATGGATTTGCGTCAAAAGGAGGATCATGATGCGGATGAAAAATCTACTTCCAGTAATAATCAGATTCACCGCATTCTAAACCGTGTCCATAAACAGCAGCAACAGCAAGAGCAACAACAACTTTACAATGAACCATTCCAAGACAATGACACTGATGCCGACGACAATATGATTTCAACCGCAGAACTAGAACGACTACAGGATGCCCTCGAACGAGGTGAAGGTCACGACATTCAACTTTCACCAGAACTGCAAGCCGCATTTGAACGGGATATCCAAGCTGGAAACCTCAATCATATTGTCAAACCATGGCATCCATGGTGGAGACCATTGTTCCATGTGGATGGTGATGCGAATGACAACAACCTTGCTGATGATTGTGATGATAATGATGACATAGGGATCGACGCGATGGACTTGGACGAACAAATACTTCAAATTCCTCCCTTGTCACAATTCATACATTCCCCACCTCCAGATCTATCTTTCAATCTGGTTTCCATCCTTACGCCATTTCTCAAACTCTCATTCTGTTTGGCGGACCAATTCCTGCACGATGCGTCGAAGCGGCAGAAACCATGATTGTCTTGAGTCCAGTACTTTCGCATGACAAACGGTATCATTCTCTGCCACAAGTTTTAATGGCGTTGCAAGAACAATCCAAACATGACAACCACCACCATCACAGCAAGAGCTGTAACTGCACGGATGACATTGCACAGTTACTGTCGAATCCTCGTCATGTAGCACACGCACTGTTGGATGGTATCCATATCCTCCGTCATGTCACAAAAACAAACACATTGACAAAGGAGGAACGTGTGCATTTCAAGAAAATCCGCAAAAAGTTGGAATTTTATCTTTCTTGGTCGCGAGGAGGAGGAGGTCAGGACGTGAGGGACTTGGCCACCGAAATTCGAACATGGCAACAGGATTGGGCCTTGTTGCCTCATGAATTGGACTTGCAGACTCTGCAATCGTCATGATATTGGCGAATTGATAAGCTTTGAATTCAGAATTGGGAGTAAAATCTAGTAGAATTTACGAAAGAAACCAAGGTCCAAGTGTAGACGAATAGAAGTACAATACGTAGTACGTGCGCGTCAAGATCCAACATGACCACATAATTACGCCTCTGGAAGCAACTGATATCCAGGTGTCGATTTGGTAATTTCCAACTCTTCCTCATTCATATCGGCCTGAATATCTGCAAAGAGTGGTGTCGACAAGTATCGTTCTCCGGTATCAGGAAGCATAGCCAACAAGACAGAACCCTCCGGCGCCCTCTTGGCCATGTCCACCGCCGCCCACAACGTGGCACCACCCGAAATTCCAGTCAAGATCCCCTCACTGCGGGCCAAGAGCTGTGCCATTTCGACCGATGCCATACCTGGAATGGAAATGTACTCATCGTGAAGTCCCAGTGCAAGACCCTGTTCCAAAACTTGTGGAATAAAGTCGGGTGTCCAACCCTGAATGGGATGGGCCGCAAAGGCAGGGTGCGATCCGACGGGAGATCCGTCTGGATTGCGGTCGGTCGCCACGCCCGATGCCAACAGTGGAGCTTGTTCGGGTTCGCAGAGAACAATCTTCACGTCAGGACGATGTGCCTTGATGTACTTACCAGCACCGTGGTAGGTTCCTCCGGTTCCATAACCAGTGACCCAGTAATCGAGGCGCTGATCCTTAAAATCGTTGACAATCTCCGGACCAGTTGTCATTTCATGCATTTTCCAATTCGCCTCAGTTTCAAATTGATGACAGAGGAACCATCCATGCTTCTCACACAATTCCTCCGCCTTGCGGACCATCCCACTTCCCTTGCCGGCCTTGGGAGTGACAATCACTTTAGCACCAAGCATGCGCATGAGCTTGCGTCGTTCAATGGAGAATGGTTCGGCCATGGTAATGACACACTTGTATCCGCGCTGGGCACACATCATGGCGACGGCAATGCCCGTGTTACCCGATGTGGCCTCCACGACGGTATCGCCAGGACGGAGCTTGCCGTCCCGTTCGGCTTGTTCAATGACGGCCAACGCGAGACGATCCTTGACGGAAGAGAGTGGGTTGAAGAACTCATTTGACGTAAATCGTGCGGCCGGGAGGGGAGATCTTGTCCGATAACTTGACGACAGGAGTGTTGCCGATCGTTTCGGTAATGTCGTTCAAGAGATGGCCGTAGCCTTCGCCGCGAGTCTTGACCATGTTCAAAGCCGTTAATGTGTGTGTGCGGGTCGGAAGAGGAGCAAAGGCACTGCAGGTACAGGTGCTGGAAGCAAGTAGTAGAATGCAATGAGAAGACCACAAGAGAAGCCCAACGAATGGGATGTTGCAGATAGTTTGATACATCGCTCTACGGAGGATTATGTATCTTATTTCATATGTCAAATGTGTGCGGTACTGTATGGATATGAATATGTGGCTGGGCGTGTAGATGTGTGGCATGGCGTGCGGCAGATCTCCGTGTTTTTGGTTGCCGACTGGAAGCCACATGAAGATTCTTTGATGACGGAAAAGATACGGCGGTTCTCAAGGATCGCGAAGAGCCTTGTGACTTGTGACGTGTGACGTGTGGCGCCTGGCGCCGCTGACACGCATCCAGCATGTCTGGATCAACAGACGCGGAAACAAACCACCTTTACACAGACACGAACAACAAGTTAGAAGTTGGTTTCATTCGGACAACTCTACCTCTCTTGCATTGGCACGCCGAAAACCTCGATCCTTGTCAAGACTCCACGCGCCAGGCCTGTTAGGTCGTGGGTCGAGTTGGCCCACCTGTCCATGCACATTGCAGAGAACAATTTGAATGGTGTCAAGGGTCGGTCAAGGGTCAACACGCGCACCACGACAACCACAACCTCATCCTCATTCCGCAGCACTTGACCTGGCACCAGGTACACTACTAGTACTTCATCCACATATAGAATAGAGTCATACTCAGTAGGTCTTACTGGCATAGTCGATAGTCCGATTCGACTGTTATAACTCCATGCTGTTAGCCAGGTTTGTTACTAGTAGGAAATAAACATGCTAACTCTCTTCGCTGATTTACAATGCAGACGACCATTGTCAGTCGACTCTACATGAGCCTCGCAGTGACAATGCCAAGTCTTTTAAATTCTTGTTTCTTCAAAATTCGGCCATGGAAGGGCTACTGCCCGCGTCAGTCAAGGATTCCACCAGAAATCGCTTCATAGGTAGCGACAGCATGGGTTTAGATCGACTGGCGGTGCTTCCAACTTCCCGAATGTCACTACATCTGGGCGTCTCAACCAAACCTGTCGGCTCATCCTGCGCCAGTTCCATTGCCGCCGTTGATAGTTTGTCGTTCCGAAGGCAAATACCATTTTTCCAAAACGACAATGCTCCCTTTCTCTTTGGACTGTTGTTATCACCATCATCCGAATGGACCGTGCTGGGAGGCGTCAGTGGAGGCGACGTTGAGTCCTGCACCTTTTCGATCCCTCGTCTTCTTGGCGGCGTTGTTGTTATTGTTGTAGCAGTCACGGATCTGCTCGATCGACTAATTCCAAACAATGCGTGACACGATGAAGATTTTCTTTTCTCGCCTTGTAGTTGTAGCCTCCGCCTCGAAGTTGACGTTGTCCCAGCCTTGACTGTTGTTGCATTGGATACAACCGTGCAATCATCACACACATCGCCACGACCACCACCTCATTCTCGGCAGGTGTCGCCAACGTCCGACCACTAAAATTGAAGCTGCTCATTGTGCGACAGCTTCTAGTCAACTGCGATCGACGCCAAGATTCTGATGTTGACGTCCTAGTTCTTGTTGTTTGCAACCGTGCAGGTGCAGATTGATCGTCGTCAGCGCAAGGAGCAGTGTACCTCAATTTTGTCACGGGACGGAAGAAATATAGTCCTTTCATCATTCGATTATGGTGGGAAGCCATTTCTTTATTCAGATAACGTAGATGGTGTGAAACGGTGAATGAACGATTGAACAGACAGTCAAGAACGAACGTGAATGAGATGGTCGTGGTGTCTGCTTTTGAGTTCGTGATAACGGAAAGACACGATTTTGTGATGGTGCGAGGACCAGATTGGTGCAGTTATTGTGTTGCAGGCAACTGTAGCTGCAATGCCTGCATACAGTGTAAGACACATAAATGCGGAATTCTCATGTACTTTCTCCATACCACTTCTTTCAGGTGCGCCACATGATCGGCGAGCGACTATCGATGTTTGGGACCACCAAACACGTATCAACGAGCATACAAATCCCGTATGGACCTGCAAGAATCAGCCGTGGGACTCAGGCGGAGCACGGATATGCATGAGTAGGTTTCAAGTGTCTGCATAAGTTCATACATACTTGAAGGTATTGGCGTCGGTTAGACGTTAAAAAAACGTACATGCAATCGTTCCCGGTTCCTCTCGAACACTTAGGAACTCGGGAATCACTGATGTCGAGGGTCTGCCAGCTGAGAAATTTAGCTATTTTTGATCGAGTCAGAACCGTTCTTTACCGGATTTTTTATTCGTCCAAGAGTTGGACGGACGCAGCAGAAAATGTACCGCACGGAACAGTTTGCAGACATGCGGGTTCGGTCGGTGATCGGAGTCCTCGGAGCACCGTTGGCGGTCAATTTCACATACAAAACATAAAATATATACATGTTCTTGAAATCAATTTTGGCCTTGTGTCATTGGCGCCATTATGCAGAAACCTATCAGGTAGAGGAACAGGAACTACTGGTACAGCACGGATGGTTTTGTACTTGTACTTCGAGTACAAGTACCTACCCCGGTAGTTTATCAATTCTATCCATGGTAGGAGTATTGTACCTGGCACCAGGTACAGTACCAGTGTCATCTGTCTCCCATGTCCATGTCCATGTCCCATGTCCCATGTCCCATGTCCATGTCCAAAGAATTCAAACGGAGTCATTCAAATTGGTGGTCGAGAACTAAAGACATGTGTATCTGTACTACGTACAGTACGAGGTACCAGTACCTGCGTTTCGGGTTGTACCTTGTACCCTGGCTTTCTGCGTAACCCTGTAGTAGTCTTCTTACGTTGGCGGAGAATCACGTCTGGTCAGTGGTCAGGCACAAGTACATGTACTCCGAGTACTACGGTAGGTACTCAACTGGGGCATACGTACCTATACATACGCTCCAGAATACTATGACTATACTCTAGTACTCCAACTACATATTCTCGAAAAGCGAAAAGCAATGCCACGAGTTTCCGATCTGCGCACCCTGCCAACCTCTTCGCCACTCAGGCTTGATACAATTGTACCGCGAATACTGGTTCTACATCCAATTAAAAGGGGACGAAGACCAAGACTGGTGCAACGTTCGAGTTCGTGATTTGAACGTGCTGACATTGCCTCTCTCCCCTCTCTCTCTCTTGTTAGCAGCAGCACGGTTCACAGTTGACATTTACTCATCATGCCATCTACCGCCGACAATTATAGCACCAATTCAACTGGATCGGGAGATGTGACCCCCGATTCCATGGGCGATTCGGCCCATTCAGAGGCGAATCGAACGTCGGTTGCCATTTCCAATGCCCTCGTTGGCGAACTTTTGATGGAATCACCATCACCTCCTCGCCGGGTCCGCAGGAGCAATCATCCGAATCGACACGTTATTTCTGCCGATCAACTCAAGGCAATGCTAGAAACACAAGACAAGGCCGGGCCCACCTGGGTGGAACGGGGAATGAATTGGTGGCAGAAACAAAAGGAACTAAGACAGAGGATTTACTTGCAGCAGTTGGCGGACGAGCAACGGCGGAAACTGCATGGGGCAGATGCTGATTACAATCACAATTATGTGGGTGAAAGTAATTCTGCCAGTCACTATGATGAAGATGACTCTGACCATGACCATCTGGATATTGTGCGGCCATCCAAATCAGGTTCTGGGGTTACCGTCGAACTTGACCTTGATAATAATGGCGATGATATCGATGCAAACTTCTGGGTCCCTGAAGTCAAGATTGAACCCGAAGTACTCAAATCCTTCCCGTTCTGCCCGTACATTTTGAACCAACAACAGCGACAGTCGATTGCTGTGCTGGGCTTGCCACCATCACTGGCATACTGTCGATGGAAACGCTTGTATAGTTTGGCGCGGGATGGAGATTCCTTTGATACCTTTCTGCAACACGTACAAGGACATACCCATACGCTGTTGGTTATTAAATCGACTCGCGATGTGATGTTTGGTGGCTATGCAGATACAGAATGGAAGGCACAACACCAAGGCAATCCGGAGTTTTTTGGCTCTGGGCAAGCATTTCTCTTTCGGATAGACTCGGAGCAAGAAGTGCGTGTCTTCAAGTGGACGGGAGCCAACAGGTACACCCAGTATCTCGACTACAAAAACTCCATGCTTGCCTTTGGTGGTGGTGGCGATGTCGGAGCGTTTGGACTGTGTATTGAAAAGGATTTTCAGAGAGGTTCAAGCGGGAATTGTGCAACCTTTGACAATGAACCTCTTTGCGACGACGAAAATTTTGAGATTGTTGATGTCGAATGTTACGGTTTCTTGTCCGGTACTTTTTGATCAAGTGGTACGGCATCTCCACGCCAATCTTCGTGCACGAGCCGCCATCTCGGCTCGGTGGACTGCCATTCTGATGTACGTATTCAAAGATTGACCTCGTCACGCACGCTCGGTGGCATATATTCAGGGACGGGCCATCAAATGTAGGCACTGGTACAAGTGATATTGACGCTAACTTAACGCTGATTGCCCTTACGACGGCTAAATCTCAAGGAGTCGAACACAATTCTTTCTACCCGTAGGCTGGGCGTACCGACAGATAGGAAGGGAGCTGAAGACATTATGTTAAATTTTGTCCCTGACAGCACCATTGCCTCTGTATTATGCATGCATGACACGAGAAAAAGACGAGAATCCCTATCCATCCCGGTGCCCTGGTGTTTACATCCCTATTTGCAGGACGACTTGACCTGCTTTGGTTTGTCGTCCTTACTTCTAATCAACGTCTATAGACCTATGAAAGAAACCCTAGCCTTCTCCACCGACACATCGACAAAATCTGCATCTCCATCTTTGTACTTGTAGTTCCTTTGGAGATAATCGTCAAGCTCGGCTGTGACCACAGTTTTCACCTTGAAGCTTGGAACAGCACGATCAACAGTGTGAAGAATTCATTGTCGTCAGCGCGCTCCCACCTCTGTCTACTTGAAGCATCTTTCCACATGTTCTTGTCGGATAATCCTGTATTGCGAGACACAGAGACTGAATGATGCCAGGAACCACACTTCAACGTGGAAGCAAATAGGTTGCTCGAGGAGAAGGGTCTGGCATGCATGCTATAAGATCACCAAATCAGAGACTACATACTTAACTCCTAGACCTACCTGAAGGCTCCGGATGTCCACGATATACCTGTCCAGAAATGGGGAAATCCGAGATGCATATGAGTCAAACCCAAAACACCGCCTGGTTTTTAGTGAGGTTTCGAACAATTTATGCTTAATTGACTCTTCACTAAGAGCTCGAGCTTTTCCTGGTTTGGAGTGTATTGATGCTTTATAAAGGTATCGAGAACGAGTATCATAAGTATTCTATTCATTTCATAATCTATTGAACATCACAGCGTCACCGCTCATCATCCGCAAGCATTACAAGTTGCCCTGCATATGTCACGCACCAACTCATTTGTGGGGCAGACTCTGCCTTGCACATCCGGTCGTTGCGACAACCAAAGACAAGTTTGCATGGTGTCTTCCATCATCAGAGTTCCTTCACCATCCCTGCAATCATCAGCACCATCCCCCAAGTCTTCTCCAAAATCATCATTATCTCCATCCTCACTGCAACTTCCGCAAGTCTCCGGACATATCGTCCATGCGTCGTGATCCGGATTGCAGATATCTGCTTGGACGGTGGGTCGCAATAACAGCCAAACACAGCTTCGTTGGACGTTACTGAGATGAAATTCCTCCGTATCAGAGTCTAGACAAAAGGTCACCACATCAGGCGGCGTGTCGACGTTGGCGTCTCCAGCCGATCGATCGGACGATCGAACACAAGAATTGCAGGTTGCGGGACAAGCCGTGTAGGCAGCTTGCCCTGGGAAACATGCCTTTACTTGAGGGTTTGCTCTCAAAAAGGCACAGTTCAAATTCTTAATGCCATTGATCGCGAACGAGGCAGACGAGTCATCACTGCATGAAGTGGTGGGTTGGGCGGGTATGTCTTGATTCAAAAGCCCAGAATGTATGTCTAGGCTCGTTCTTTTTGGCACCGAATACCTGCGGTACATTCGATTCAAGACGGTATCAATCCATGGCTTTCCAGCCGATACGCGAGCATAGACTCCTGGGTACGTTGCCTCGGCACATCCACGGCCCCAACTCACGATTCCCACAACTTTTTCGACACCATTGACATTCATCATGATGGGTCCGCCCGAATCTCCTTGGCAGGAATCTTGTCCGGGGTCTCGTGCGCAGAACATGGTAATGTCACGAATGCTGTTATCTCCGTAGTTTAAGTTGCATCGGAAAGGATCGGTCATTTTCACTTCGGCTGCATTGAGCCAGACTGTGCTGCCTGCCCCTTCAGCCGCATCTCCAATTCCAATGACTGTCATTGACATACCTGTACTTGGCATGTATGAAAGGCCATTCAATGGCATCGCGGGGATGCCATAAACGAGCGAGCTCAGTTTCATCAATCCAAAATCAAATTCTCGAGTTCTTGTGTTGTAACGTGGGTGCCTAATAGCCTTGGCGACGGACCTGACCTCCATTCCTGCGTAAGATGAAAATGTGTTGTAGGCATTGACGTATGCCGTGTACGAATCATAAGCAGACACGCAATGAGCTGCCGTCAAGACCACCAGTGGGGAGATCAAGACTCCTCCGCAGTGAAGTCGCGAGCCGCGATCGATGCGAACGAAGGACCTGTAGCGGTTTCTGTAAGGTTGGTAGCCTCCAACAATTCGAGCTAGATCTTCTACCGATGGAATTGTTCCGTTTAGCGCAGCATCCAACTCTGAATCAAACTCGGTATTGGAATGGACATCTCCATCGACTTCCGTGCTGCCTGCAAGTGCGAGGAAGATCAATACCAGGGCGAGCCATAGAGTCTGCCGCAGGTGAGATTGTGGCGCACACGATCTCATTGTTGATGATTCGAGGCTGTGTTGAGAAGTTATTGGTTGAGGTGATGGTATCGTCTATAACAGGCTCTTGGTGAACTTGGTGTGTACTCGGAGTAGTACGAGTAGTGACTTTGTGATTACGGAATCCGTAGATTGGTGGACAATTATGTGGCATGCGACATCAATCCCGAGTGCAGCAACCGTAGCAAAGGGTGCGATGTGACTCGAGACCTCGATACTCGAGTCATCATTGCCTTCTCGGAGTAAAACGCAATGGGCGCTATTTTGCCACAGTCTCTATGTAAAATAAACATATATCATATAATGTATGTCATACTCCAGTACGTTGAATCATACGTGTTGGCTTTTTGTACCGTAAACTGGTACGGTACTCTGAGTAAACTGAACGGCAGTGTGATATAGCATCAGGGTCCATGTACTGTAGTACTTGGTGCTACCAGTACGTCGCCAATGAGGTCTTTGCAATGCCCTTTGAATCAATGCTGTGTACCACTATATGAAGTACTGCTGTACACATACGAAGGAAATCGGAGTGTGACATATGTGCCGCATGAAGATTTAAACCAATGACTCTTGGGCTTGGGCTTATTAAAAGATTTTCAAGACCTCGGTCACGTCATGACGCCATCGGGGTTTGGTCGTAATGTCCTTTCATGGATCATGATTTGGACGATACACGAAAATAGATTAACATCTTTACTCTACTGCAACAAGATCAACGATAAGGTCTACCTGTCCGTCACATTTTCTTTGGACATTTTCAATAACATAGTACTACTCGTAGTACTGTAGTAGCATAACATTAATCGTGTGAACTGTGTTGCGTGCATCGTGCGCGGCAGCGATAGCGAGCCTAATGGCAGTGATTGGGGATTGGGGTATGCTAGGGGACATCGTCAAAGTGGGATAGCACAGAATGAAATGTACCTGGTAGTATGGTAGTACATGATATATATATGCACATTTAGCGTCTTTCGACCGATATCTTCCAGAGTCCTCCAGTAATCCGAGTACCAGGTACAAGTACGACAGTACATCGAAGAACAAAGCAGTTGCCAAGTTAAGTTATACTACAGGTTACAGGTAGGGACATGCTATTCGAGCATTGAATCTATCTGTAGGTTGACGAGAAATGGCGCAAGTGCTTTAAGCGCATGACGCATGAGGCATGATGAGCCAGCCCGATTGGACCTTCCTGTACGGTAGTAACTTACTGGAGTAAAGCTTAGCCATTTCCTTTGTAACTTGACTTGACATGTACGCATCAACTCCGATGACTTAGAGTCTCCACAGTCCGCACAATTTGCCTCGCCCATTGCACAAGCGCACCCATACTTTCTCTTGGAACTTCGTCGTGAGGACAGTGTCCGCCGTTAATTGCGGCGACGGTGATTCCCTCGCGCAAGGAGCCCAACATTGCTGCCCGGCCCTTGGCATCATTGAGTGGGTCCAGCATGCCCTGTGCCACCAGCACAGGTCCGCGAAAAATACCTTCAATTTCATCGCTACCCGAACCAATGTCAGCTCCCAAGATTTCATTGGCTGTGCGTGGAATGGGAAGTTTGGAACCAGAAATCATAACATTCACAGCGCCTGGATCCAAGGAGTCGCGCAAGATGTTGCGGCATAATTGCTCGTCGGCAGCGTCTGGGTTGATGGGGTACACGTTTTTGCAGATTTGCTGAATGTTGGGTCGTAGGTACGCAAGAAGACCATTCCCAAAGATTCGCGCGATTGGTCGGGGAGCAGGCTTGCATGCGGATAAGCCGTCTTGGGCAGTTAGCTGGGCCACAGTTACGAAGTCATCACCAGACTCTTGCACAGCCATAATCTCTTCTTGGGTTTGAATCTTGCCAGCCGTGTTGAACAAAGTCAGACCGGAACATCGATTTGAACCTGGGGCGCCTAGACTAGAAAAGGCACCTTCTCCAGTGACCGAATCATCAGCTGCCACGCTCATGCTCGTGTAACCACCAATCGAGTTTCCACCAACAACAAAGGATTCCCATTTTTCATGGGCAATCCCAATTTCTTTGACAAAGTCACCGACATAGCCGCTCCAAAGGTATTGTGTGTATGTCAACGCTGGTTTCTCAGACCGCCCGAAGCCGATCAAGTCCGGTGCCAAGACCTGATCAAAAACAGATGTAGGAGGCGATTCCAACAGCACATCCACGGAACGTTTCCACTGCGAACTTGACGCGCCAAAGCCATGGACAAGTAGGAGACCCGATTTACTCTCCGGCGCCGTTGCCCTCAAGTCTTTTCGTGCATACCGACACAGAAATCCATGCCACCTCCAATACCCATACTCTAATCCATCGGGCTCGCTTGGAATAGTAGCCAACAATTTGTGCCACTCCCTTCCTTCCACCATACACTGCAAGGCGCTCTGATAAAACGGATTAAAAGGTGCTTGCACTGCAGCATGCCATATGCGTCGTGGCGAAATGGTTCCCAACCATAAGGGTGCCGCCAGATATCGTGTCATGGATTCTCCTGCAATCATGTTTTGAGTAACTGGCAATGAAGGCAGCGCGGAACTAGCACTCCCGTCCCCCCTCATCATCCATGCCATGGACGCGTGTTCCAGCGACTCAACTTTCCGTTGATAGGACCTTCCAACGTATCGTTCATGTCGAGCCCATTGCTCATCGTCTTCCTGGCAGACCTCCGTATAGTCTTGAACGGCTTGCCATACATGCTGTTCACCAACGGTAGTCGACGGCACGCCTCCCCAGTGCGTGCCAAATATCCCAGTCCCTTTTTCTTGCTGAACCCTCTGAGGGTCAAGAGAAGGGATCGCGCGATGTATGAGTTGGAGAATCATGTCGCATGTGGGGACCGTCGTTGATAAGGCGGCACAAGATGCTCGTCTTTCGATTGGGACTGGATCTCGTGGAGTTTCCAGTGGCTGTCGGACAGCAACATTCTTGATTCGTTGTTGATAGTCTGTGTAGGAATTAGTCATCCCCACCAGATTCCATGGTTCATCTCGCAAATGACAGTTCCAAGTGTGAACATTCGTTCGGTCTGTGATAAGTGAGAATGGTCCATACCCCAGAGAATTGTCGACAGGATCTAAATCGCAGACATGGATATGTACATCGCCAGACAACAGCTTTAAGTCTTGGAGCGTTTCCTCTAGAGTAGTAACAGACACGTGCAAGTCAAGTTCCAACTGAAGTAGGGATTCTTTAAGGTCCGTCAAGGCGGCGGCAATCATGTCCGCAGTATCACCTGCATGCGCCACTGGAAGCTTGGCAAGATTCAATGGATCGAGCACCACTATCGGAAGTATTTTGCTTCCACTTTCCGCCAAAGCTGTCTGAATCCCAATGTGATCGTCGAGGCGCAAATCGCCCAAACCAAAGAGCACAACGTCGAGCCGGTCTTTGAATTCGAAGGAAGTCGAATGTGCGAGAAGATTCGGGTTCGAGAAAGTTCTACGTTGTCCCAGACAAACGAAGGCAAAGGCTTGTGCCGAAATCCATAGGACTAACAGCAACGTCCTGGAGGCTGCGGCGCTGTAAGCTCTCACCATCATTGAAATCTTAAAAGAAATGATTTCTGATTTCAATGCTTTTTCCGTGTTATGTTCACATGTACTCGTACATTGCATGCGATACGATCTTCGAAGCAGTCAGAGTGTAATGATGTAATGATGCTTCGAGTCGTATCCAGCGCCACGTATGTGTGTCCGCGTCTATCCTTTCTGGGCTGAGTACTGTATACTGTATACTGTATAAGCAATGCACACCTGTACTGCATTACAACGAGTACAGTAAGTACTAGCAGTACTTCAGAAACTACTGCTTACTGTGCACTCCACCCAACTTGGCATACCAGTACCTCGAGCATTGGTACGCAGTACTCCAGTTCTGGAGAAGAGATCAACAGATATAGATTATGATAGATCCTCGTGCAATGACGGACTTAGTCTGCGCTGTGTATAGATGAAGCCGGCGGACCTACTTTGGATTGAGAAATCAGAGCATGAGTGAAGTCCACCACAAGCCAAGTCGTGTCTATTCTCGGAAGGTACTCCAGTGCATATTTATTGGCGCGTGGTGTGTTTTAATGAAAATGTATGAGTACCAGGCAAATCATGCATGAACTAGAATTTGAGTTGCTTCATAATAGACTGGTCATCCATTGAAGCCCACCACGCATACCCCTCGGACAAGCCTAACTAGTATTCCGAGTGTTACGCGCTATGCTATTGGTGCACATCACCATCGGTCACCACTTCGCTGCTATCAGCATCCGATTGAACCAATTCATTCGGCGGTGACAAATCCTCAGTCTTCGCAGTATCCTCCGTATCACCGATTCCACGCCCTTTTCGTCGGGGGTTAGAGCCGCCAGCCCACAAAGTACTTAAAGAAGATGTCAAGTTGGAACGCCGACTGGAAGCAGCTGCGTCAGATTGTCGGATGCTACCTGGCATTCGAAACTTTGCGTATAGGTATTGGAGAATGGCAAGGCTCAGTGCCATAATCGTCATTAGGGCATGAGCAATAAAGATACCTCCCATATCTTTCAACGTCAGACTGACGTTCCCTGCCTGAGAAGAAGCGGAAGTGTCACAGCTGATAGTTGAGATCCGTGCAATGTGGTCTTGCCAGGCTTGATCAATGAATCCATCTGACTTCATCTGTTGAAGGTGGTAGTCCATGACGTAAGAAATTAGTGATGTACACATAATGCCAGAATCCACTGCAGTCGCAAAGCCAGCCGGCATGTTAAGAATCACACGCTTCTCACTAGTCAAGGAACAGTCAGCATTAGAGGACTTTTGACTCTGGTACAGCTCGAAGGTTCCTAAATTGGTCAGAACCAGTCCACAACCGCCACTCCCGCCGTACCAAGATTGCTTCAAACCGTCAAATACTTCTTTTTCCGTATCTTTGCGGACCAAGATGAGATCTGGATTCGTTTTGGATAACATTTCATCAATAACTGCACCTCTTTGGACACAAACAGGTACAGCCTGACGCACGGCATCGTCAATGGTGCTGACCGAGGTCACTTCCGCTCTTCGCTGGACAAGAAAGCTTGCCATATTTGCAGTATACGCGGATGCCATAATCAAAGTCCAAAAGGTCCAACTGAAGCTTAACAGACGCGCCGCGTTGGTATTAGGCCTGTACTCAAAGTGTCCAGTGAATGTGATCGCAGCTAGAAAAATGGCAGTAACAGGTTTCTCGCCTAGATGGCGCTTGTCAGACGATGAGTTCAACCGCTCCAAAAAGAAATACACCAGGCCTGAAAAGAAAATAGCGGCTGCCATTGCAAGCCAAACATTGGTTTCAAATGGCAAGAGAAAGCTCCACAGGTTGAACTTGTCGGTTGAATCTTCTGAATACACGAGAATAATGGAACCATCATACCACCCCACTGGAAAGGAAATACCGCGCGCCATGCGATCGACACTACGAGCCCAATAATCAGCGGCTATATCAAAACTGTCAACCTCCCACTCCAGCAAATCGGTCCAGGATTTGCCAACCTGAATTGTTGAATCAAGGGGATCGATCGCGGCGAACGTGTTTCGCCACGAAAATCCTGCTCGTAGAGCAATTTCATCCATAATCACCACAAACAGCCCAGGATTTTCCTCTTTGATCTTTCCGTCCACTAAAGTGAAGAAGGCGTCTTCATTTGGAACCTTGTAATTGGTCATGGCGACGCTTATATTCAGACCTTGAAGTGCATCTTGGAGCAGCGTTTTTCCTTCATAGAGGTCTCGTTGTCGATCGCAAACACTTGTTCTGTATGTTTTGGTTGATGGGGCAAAAGCTTCAATCGAGACAAATGGTCGCTGTTGAGCGGTCGAGAATCGTTGCAGCAGGAGCAGTAGCACCGCGCCGACGCTGATGGGCAGTCTCATGAAAGCACGATAAATAGCAGTGCCAGACACCTGGTTGCTGGTATAGCACTGCGAGTCTGTTGAGAAATGGCAAACAAAGTGTATGGAGGGAGATGTTGAGGCGTGCACCAATTTTAAAGTTGCTGAAGAGCAGTTATTGTTCGTAACCCGTAACCTCTGATAAAGAGCAGGACTCGGTCGCGAAGGACCTGTACGGAGCAGAATTGTTGTTGTTGCAGCGTCGTAAAGACGGGGCTGTATTGGTATGAAAACGCGTCTGGCAAAAAGGGTTGGTCTTAACTCTCTTTGAAGTTCAGGTTGGTCTTAACTCTCTTTGAAGTTCAACAAAGTAAAGCGTTGGGGGTTGGGGTCTGGGCTCTGGGCTCATGGTATGAAAACGTGTCTGGCGTAAATGGTACCAGGTAGTGGAGTAGCGCCTTTGAAGTTCAACAAAGCGGCAGCCAGTGTGGTACTTGTTCGTCTAACCGGGGGTATGCACATATATATCGACTGTTAAATTGAAAAACAGAACGACGAAACTTCCCCAATACAAGCGAGAACTACATCCTCTTAATTGGACGCCAGCAAAGTCGAGCCTTTCACATTCGCACAATTATGGTGTATATGGTCGCGTGAGATAACGTGTCATTTTTCTACTTTTCACTGCCGTACACAATTTTTCTATCGTATAAAACAAGGACATCTGTCGTACGTGCTGTACGGAGTATTCCGAATCAAACGCATAATGGGTCCCGTCGCCACTCGTTATGAGGCAAGAGATACTCCTTTGGTCGTAAGCCGTCATGTGAATCTCGATGGCCTCGGTTGCATCTGGACATCACGAGTCTCTGTCCGTTATGAACGATAGCCACTGGAACACATCCAAACGACCCTTGCAGTGGGCAGATTTCGTTGCCTCGTTCGTTGTAGGCTGCACGTATGACGTCTACTGAGAGTCCACGACTGTATGCATAGACTCCTCAGCATTAGGAGTTGAATACATTAGCCACTTTCTCTATTAGTGTACTATTAGAGCATTCTCTATGGTTGAGGGGGGTACGTCAAAAATCTGACCCTAGGGTCAGATGAATATACCCTTTTTAAAAAATGAAAAATTGAGCATTCTCTATCGTTGACCCCTTTTTCTACTGACGTACTGGTCTTTTCCTACACTACCCGGCAGACTTCTCGAGTCTCATCATCTCATCATTGAAGTGACGAGAAGTCGTAGAGCCGACAACAACAAAAAACACATACAGTGGCTACGTGCCTTTTTTTGCTTCGGGGAGCGCGTTGAGGCAGACGACTTTATGTCGGAGTTCGTTCGTCAGCGTCTGATGCGCTGTTTTCACTGGTACGTGCCGTCTTCTTGTTTCGGGGAGAGCGTCGAGGCGGATGTGTCGTCGGAGTTCATCCGACAGCATCCGATTTGCTGTTGGCGCTACCGTATGATAGTAATACTAGTAGCTACATGCCTTCGTCTTGTTGCTTCGGGGAGAGCGTCGAGACGAAGGTGATGTCGGAGTTCCAGGCGTGGTGATTTGGCTGGTATCAACAGGAGTATGAAGTGTGACTAGGAGGGTTTCGAGTGGATGACGCGCAGTTTGACACGAGGAATGAGAAATGCAACGATGTACCCCCCAAATATACCTAGTAAGTGTCTAAACGCCCGTTGTATTTAATTAAAGATGGCCCACTGGCAAAATCTTTAATTAAAGATCAAATTCAGCCCTAACTCAACTTCTTCATTTAGCCTTGAACATCAAAATTAACACGGCAAACGTACTCTCCATTGAGTCAAACCTCATGGGCCAAATGGGGGTGTCTTAGTACGCAATTATTCAAGACTTATGTTTGTGAACGTAAAACTAGAGCCAATTTTTGACGGGTTTTTTACGTGCAAAAATAACACGGTTTCCCCGGATGTATAGTACATGACCTACACAGGCCACACAAAATCATGTCATCTGAGGCCTCAATTGACACATCAACTTCATCGCCTTCCTCTTCGATTGAAGCAAGACACTGAAGTGCAATGGTCTTGAGCGTGCTTTAAATGAAGGGTATGTCACTGGTGTGAATCTCTAATTTTCATTTCTTGTTGAGTTGTGAGAACAAATTTAACAGGAGTTTTTATTGCGAGTCGCTGTCTTGTCTTTGCCCCATTTCTCACTTCCTATGTTGTGCAGTGCTTGTGTTGACCATGAGAGAGTCCAACAAATTGACCTGAGACATTCTATTGGCGTAACTGTTGAAGCAAAGAACTTGAGGTTCGTTGCCGAGGAGTGCAGTCGAGGTCATGGTCGGTTTTGACGCAACGCAAAAGTTTCCCTCCAGAGCGCTCCTGCTCAAACCCATGACACTTCTACGTCTCCCTCAACTGTTGTAACTAAAAGACAATTGTGGTGAAACAAAGAAAGGCCGTTGAGGACAATTTGATGATAAATGCTGTTTTCAGATTGCGATGTCCGACTCCAATTTGGATACAGCCGATACAGCGGGATGACACCAACAAGAATCTACAGCAGCAGCAGGCCAAACGGTAGACGACTTTTATGCTTTTCATCTGAAGAACTCATCAAAGACAAAACCAGTGGATTGCATTTGGTGAACGCTGAACTTTGGCACCGATTAATGACGATGCCAAGGGCGAGGAGGCACCACACAATTTTTGACCGATCGCCGTCTGCACTCAAGGAGCTAAAGTATTACGTCGCCTCACCCCAACAAAGTGAAGGAAGAGAACAATTCATGGAGACATCACTTCCATACATCATTACCAGGGCCAATGCTGAGCCCGCAAGTGTTTAACAACATGCATGTGCTCTCGGTG
The DNA here is from genome assembly GCA_022925895.1 of Fragilaria crotonensis. NCBI lineage: Eukaryota > Bacillariophyta > Fragilariophyceae > Fragilariales > Fragilariaceae > Fragilaria > Fragilaria crotonensis. Next base: position 23,900 of record JAKSYS010000137.1, read on the forward strand.
CAAAAGTGCTTTTGAGTGCACTACAACAACATGGATTAGCCACACCAAAAAGCAAAATTGTAAATTTCTACCAACATAGAGTCCTGCTACAGACAATAAGGAATAGATGTCAATTGCTACTTTATGAGTTGTATGTTTGATCTATGATTCTATTGACGACGGCATTTGGCCATGGTCAATATCAATTTTCGTGTTGTGGATGGTACAATTTGTACATCAACCGTCTTGCAAAACGTACGAAAATGGCCATCTTTAAAAAAAGACAGATTTGTCGTTAATTAAAGAAACCCCCCCCGGGCGTTTAGACACTAGGGGTCAGATTTCGAAAATCTGGCCAGATTTTCGAAATCTGACCAGGGGGGGTATATTTGTGACCCCCCCTAAATGTCAAATATACCCCCTCATAGAGAATGCTTTTTTGAAAAAAAGTTGAAATTTACTCAAATATACCCCTCCATAGAGAATGCTCTTAGAGTACTATGTCATACTCTACTAGAGTAGACATCGGAATTGTTGAGTGAATCCGAGTTATGAAGAGTGCAACAAAAAGTACAATTTCAAACGAACGCAGTGACACACGATGATGAATGCTCCCTTTCGCCTTCTCCAGATGCTATTCATGGCTCGATTTGCTCTATCACAGCAGAGTCCATCCATCTTTGTTCAAAAGTTCAATACATCAGTAAGCTATCGAACCAACGTTTGCGAACGGCAGAGACTCCTGTGGAACGGCTCGCTTTCTCTGTCCGAAGCTCTGAAAGGACTCAATTTGTCGGTGGTTCTCACTGATTATCAATTAGGAACGACGGAAGATGCATTCTTCAGTCTCAAGGATGGAAAAATTGACGAAAGCAATCCAGGCCTCTTTGCAGTTATTCTGGACGAAGTTGCTCGGCGAGCTGGCTTTGAGTGGCGCAATAGCTTTGCGGCAGCAAGCCCTCTGAATCCGAAAGTGGACGGGAACAAAACATGGACGGACATTTTGTTGTGGGGTGTAACTGTCTTTGATATTTCCCAAGAAGTTTGGGGGAAGAGCGTTGCCCGGCTATCGTTAGGTATTTCCTTTCCTGCTGGATGGTATGATTCATCAGCGGTCTTGGCAGAGCACTTTCAACAAAATCAGGTCACGGAAACAGTCAACATATGGGCTTTCTTAGATCCCTTCAGTTGGTCAGTGTGGGTGGCTATATGTGTTTTCGTTGTTTTGACAGGCCTCATTTATTGGTTCCTGGAGTATCTCGATGTTGACGCAGACGATAGTGATGGGGTGAATTCGCCATGGTCCAATATCTTTCTGGCCGCTACCAGTTTTACCGGTCACTATGCATTCGAACCCAATAGTCATGCGACTCGACTTTTGGGCTTCAGCGTGACCTTCTGGGCCCTAATCGTTATCGCAGCGTATACTGCGAATTTGGCGAGTTTCTTGGTCGCGCCCCAGACGACCTACTTTCGAGTTAGTACCATCGCGGAAGCAATAGAAAAGAATGCCGCCGTTTGTGTTCAGGCTGGAGCTGTGGTTGAGTCGTTACTAAAAGCAAGATACCCAGAGCTCAAGTTGGTTCCCAAAATAACAGAGAACGAGGTATTCACTGCATTGCGGATTAAGCCGAAGGATGGCGGTTGTGACACTGCCGCCCATCAGCTCAACAGCGTTAGAATGTTTCAACGAACAAAGGACGTCAACTACGACTGCACCATATCGTCTGGATTGGATGTCCAAATAGTTATTCCTGCCGGGATGGCGACTGCCATTGATACAGGACGATACCGGTGCACATCCCTCATCAGTCACGTCCTGGACTACTATTTGTCAGAAATGCTTGCAGATGGGTTCGTAGAGAACGCCTGGAAGGACCACCTGAACAGGATTGCTACGATTGAATGTGTAGCTGAGCCTCAGAGGGGTGCAGGTGCTTCTGGTTCTGACGACACGTTTTCATTATCACTTGAAGACGTAGGCGGGATTTTCGTTCTGCACGCCATGCTCTCGGCGGCCGCGGTGGCACTCGCTGTCGCTCAATTCTTTTTGTTGAACAGGGAACAAACTAGGATGCGGACGATACTGGAGGTGTTTCAACTCGATCAACTTCGTCAGCGGATTGCTCACAGACACGGCGAAATAGCGGATCAAAGTCCATCAATCACTGCCAGTGTCGAGGTGAAGGATGGCTCCAATGGAAAGGCGCGCTTCGAAAGAGGTGTCGTTATGTAGTGAGTCGTCATTAGTTTCGGAGGTGCGCAAAACGATGGCGTCGTGGTGAATGTACACTGTGTTTCACTATTGTGTGATTTGGAGTAAGCGGAGGTAGAGAGTGGAGGTTAAAAGATGTAATATTTAATAAAATGGCTTGTACTTCGAGTACTGGGGTACTTGCAAGCTTGCTTGTGCATCTTTGAGACTTTCCGACATGAAATCAATTCAGCGTCACAGACGTCTGAATTTGCGTTCACGAAGTTGATCTATGGTTCACGCGCACGACAAGCTCACGTCGCCATGGCCAACCTCTTTCTATAATCTTCTAAAACACAAAGGACTCGTCCAACATCAAATTTTGGAGAAATCATGTTAGACCCCTAGATAATCCCTTGGTTGGACGGTAGAGATGGGGTTTCAATACATCCAGGCAAGGATTAGCTAGGTTTTGTTGCAATGAAGCGGAAATCTCAAAGCTTTCCACATAACGTCAATTCTCCCTAATGTTCTTCCCTCAAACGAATGAGTCCGTTGTGATACCAATCTGAAGCATTTCTAGAGTCCTCCGAGTTGTAAATGACATCCAGAGGACTGAGACCCTGCCATGCAATGCAAGAAGCCTCTGACCGCATTGTGTAATGTTCCATCCAACCTTGACTCTAATCACTTCCCAGGATGAATTAACAGTGCGTCCACATTCGGCTAAGATAGAATGATCGTTTATATCGTCGATTTATGCCCCGGCAACACGCAATTCGATGGCTTCGGGATTGCTCGAGAGCGCATCACATCAACAGACACGGATGGGGAAATCGCAAAACCTGATTTCAAACAGAGGCGACACGCTCATCGTCAGTGGAATGTTGACAGTTGACAGTCGACAGTCGACAGTCGACACACTAGTTTGGATATACTCCAGTACATGTAGAAAGTAGAAACAAATATGAAACACACTGCAGTGTGTGCATACAAATTTGGGAAACCTGGAGCAAGTACGAGCTTAAGTCCAGAAACTCTATCTCGATGTCCGACGACAATTAGACTTCCTTCCGATCACCGGGTCTACGACAAGCCACGATCAACCGAATGCTGTTGTCCCTTGTCAACGGTACATTTGCTGGACACTACTCCGGGTAGAAATGAGATCTGGGACAATTCAACACCATCCTTTTTCTTGTGATAGTCATGCTTCATATCGCATGTCGCATATCGCAATAGTGTTCCCGGTTTAACAATCTTCAGTTATTATATGCTGGACTGTTGACGAAGGAAACCTTTCTGAAGTGATCGCATATGGTATTAGCTGGAAAAGAGATGGTCGGGAAACCACTAAGTACGGACGTGACTCACGCATTTGTCGTCTATGCAGTGAGTCCGTCCCTTTTCTTCAAAATCCACACCCAAGACAACCAGGCCATCGATACACATTTCACGATCTATTTACGATGTAGGCTACCAGAACCTGAAGAGCGACGTTCATGCAGGTCATCACGTCATCACACAAAAATTTATCACACATCCCATCTCACTTTGGCAGCGTTTTCTTCGGCAGCAGCGAGGAGCCTTCGATAGGTTAACCACGTCTATCAAAGAACGACGATGACTTCAAGGGAGAGAAAGATGGCAGCCTCGCTCACTGGCAAAAGGATATCCACAACTACCTTGGACGTCTCGGAACCATCAGAAATAACCACGGAAGGGCACACGCTACAAGGACCCGTCTCCAATGTGCAAGCAACGCACAAAAACAACGAATACGTATCGACCGGTTCCATCTCCCGCGATGATGGCGTGGAGTCGTTGCAGAAGCCCATCGGTACAGTAGTTCACAAAGATTCGTTTGGTTCCGTATTGTCAGATGATATTAAAGCAATCAAGGCCAGAGCTAGAAATGGACGCACATCCTCCCTTCAGCCAGGTTTTGTTACGGTACGGGACGACGACCAGGAAACGAAGGAGAATCTGCGCTCCTTTGGTGCGGAAAACACGTCTCAGTACGGTTCGAGTGGCTCGGCATCCATAGTGAGAGCAAGGAAGGTGCGCACATTGTTGCAAATTCCTAAAGCTGAAATTGCGGGCGACAAGAACGATGAAGAAACTAGGGGGATTGTGCGATCATCTACAGATACCGAGCATGCTCTCAATCACCAAAACCTGCCTTCTGTATCAGGCGCGTCTACCTCAGTAGACAACAGCCAAGCCATCAAAGACCGAGCCAGATATGCTCGTTCAACTGTAACGCAGAGTTTGACTGGAACTGTGTTTGTTGACAAACCCCAAGGAAGCAGCGACTTTGAAACACAAGAAGGCCATCCTTCGGTCAGCGCTCGAGAGCGCTCTAGTTTTTCCGATGGCATTCAAGGAATGAAGGATCGGGCACAGACGGCCCGTACTTCGTTGATTGGAGCACTAGCACAGCCAGGTTTTGTTGCAGTTCAAGACGCGCATGTTGATGCACTTGACAACAAGGATAGAAACCCTAAGGTGGTGCCAAGTGCAGATAATGCAAGTGGACAAAATTTCCGTGTCCCGAGGAATCTGAGGGTAAGCTATCCGGCACCAGGTTCATATATCTCCCAAATACGGTTTGAGAAAGAGGCGGCAATGAAAGGTGTTGGGAACGACCATTGAATTGATCCGCTGTCTGCGACAAGCACTCGTCTGATGTCAACAAGGGAAATGCTGCCTCATCAAGGAGACGGAGCGTATGGTATGTACGCCAACAATCCAACCTAGTATCCTCGCAACTCTTTGACTGACAGTGACGATATGGACCCAGCAAGTGCGCACCTTGGCCCCTATAAAAGTCAACCAGAGGACGATACCCTTTATGCCCCAGTCCAGCATCAGTTGGTGTAGGAGCAAGGCCAAGACAAGAAAGGCATTCCTGGCCCTGTGATAAACCGAAACCTGTGTATCATGGGTGGTTGTGTTGTCCTTCTTGTCATCGTCGCGGTCAGTGTTGCCCTGGGAGTCACACTCGGTGGCAAGAACGGCAATTCCTCCTCACCCGGTGAAGATGCCGCGCAGCCCACTGATTCGCCCGCAGCCATATTGTCTTCAGCGTGTGTGGCAGCCGTAGATGACGCTGGACAGTCAGATCGATTTTTGCAGTTCAGTGACATGCTCGGAGTTTCAGAACCGGACACTGCTCGTCGGGCAGCCATCAGTTGGCTTGCAGACTCGGATGGATCCCATATTGATTCCACCGATTCAACACTTGTCAAACAACAATTCGAGCTGGCCGCTTTCTATTACTCAACATTGCCAGATGGTGGCGATCATATACTGACGACATGGCTTGGTGACGACAGCGAATGCAAATGGCAGGGTATTTCATGTGAAAATGAAGAGGTAGTGAATGTGGGACTTTCCGACGTCGGACTGGTAGGCTCCATACCTCCTGAAGTGTCATTCCTGTCTGGTTTGTCGCAGCTCCTCGTGGATGGGAATAGATTGACTGGGACTCTTCCTGACGAGCTCTACCAATGAACGAGCTTGTCAATTCTGAATCTTGAGTTGAACTCGTTGGAGGGATCACTCTCGCGGCGGATCAGAAGCCTGACAATGTTGGAAGTACTCGGCATGGGTGAGAATAAGCGAATGTCTGGCGTTCTGCCTGACGAACTCTTTGGCCTCACAGGATTGGGTACGTTGAAAGGTCATCTTTGCTTATTGTGACGTGATGTTTGCACTCGTCCAAGGCTGATCTTAGTAACGCCTTCTCTCCTTCAGACGAGTATGTATACATACTTGGTAATGACTTTGTTGGGACCATTCCCAGCTCAATTGGGGGAATGATAAATCTTCGCGTCTTGGTCGCCGACTTCAATTCGTTCAACGGAACGCTGCCGACAGAGATAGGTTTGTGCACGTCGTTGGAGGAGCTTGGACTCAGCGGTTCTGACATATCATCCACCATTCCAACCGAGATTGGCTTGTTGCGTAATTTGTGTAAGTGCAACTGAGTATTCCGTGTTCTCCGAGTTCCTGAGAACGACCCTGTTGTGTCCTATTTGATGTTGGCACTGACCTGTTGTTTTTCAGCTGCGCTGAGTCTTGGTGATAAACTACAGGGTACGATCCCATCCGAGCTGGGCAACTGCGCGAATATGACCCAGTTAGTCGCTCCTGCACACCAACCTGGGATTAGACGGCACCATCCCGTCCGAACTTGGGAAGCTTTCCAAGTTGGAGAAACTGCAGCTCCATTTGACGTCGTTGACGGTAACCATGCTAGAGGCTATTTGCTTTCTTCGTTCTAACGATTTGGTAGTGTTGGAGAGCGACTGTTATGGCAGTGCACAGGTGGATTGTGCAGAACCAGCCTGCTGCACGCTTTGCCATTGAACGTGACATCAACTTAATGGTTAATGGTCAATTCAACGAGATGTTCTTGCACGAGCGGACTGGTGACAAGTTTTCCTTGCCTTCCTCGTTAAATGTATACTCGGAGGAGCATTATGTATGACATAAGTGAATGGTTTCGCTGCATATCAGAAATATTAATAATGCATGTGTACTACATGTGTACAAGTATAAGCTAAAACTATAAGCTATAAGGCGCTTCCTCTACTAGAGGTGCGTGTATCTATACATCTTAGTAAAGTAGTCCTCCGCAGTCCAGGATCCAGGAATGCACTACAGTATACTCCTCCGCTTCTCTCACCGCTTCGTCTCAAAAGATCCCACACAAAAAAACGTTGTCCCCGTTCGACGAGAGAGTGGAGATGCTGCTATTGGTTGAGTCGTGAACGAGCGTTGATGAAGTCCTGCAGGCGACGGGGTTGATTAGTTACATGTGTCCTCTTAATAACCACCTACAGGTGTGTATACTATAATTCAAAGTTTTCCCTGCTTCTAATTGATTCCCATCTGGATTCCCTGTATATTTTGAAAATGACAACGGAGCGATTTTCATGGTCATACGTCACGACACACCTCTAACACATACTCGGATACGCAGCACACTAATCACACAATGCTATGAACGATTGAACAACAGGTTTCCACTTTCCACCAACGAAACTCGCATACTTCGCTTTCCTTCCAGACCACACAGCTGTCTGTAGAAGTTCTGTACTTTGAGCAATTACTCTCAATCATCCTCCGAATACTCCATTTCTTGAGCTTTTGAAACTGAAGTTCATAGACCAATCTTAGAAATCATGTCAATTAAAAGCACTACGTCGCAGGTTGATGGAAAGATTACCCTCTTGAATACAGAGGGCAACGAACCGAATCACGAAGATAATCTTCAAGTGAACCAATGCGTCGGTGCTTCAGAACGTACTGCGCTCGACAGTCAAGAAGAAGCTAACCGTGCATCGGTCCGTGCCTCCATGTCGGCTGACGTTCAGGCTATCAAGGATAGGGCAAGAAAGGCTCGAGCATCCTTGTCAAAATCAGTGGGAGCAGTGGCGGTTCGTGGCGAAGGCGATTCACTGGTGGAGGACATGCGTCCAATAGCGGCAATTACAAGTACCATCCCTGTGCCAGTAGAGGTGACCACATTTCCAACCAACAACGGAAGGGATGCATCCGATATGTTGATGTTTCGTGACTCGAACACTTCCCTTGGAGCTTATGATGCTTGGCACGCAGATCCACGAGGTCGAACTTCCGCCTCGTCGCCAGGATTTGCGGCAGTTCAAGAAACGTCTCCTCTTTCGTTCTTTTCGCAAGGACACCATGTGAGGCATCCCAGTGACAATTCCACACATTCTGTTCTTTCTTCGGGTTCCGGAGACGTAGAAGCGATGAGGGAGCGAGCTCGACAAGTTGCGGCGCTCGCGCTTCCAGGAATGGGTGTAATTCGCGACAGTTTTGATGATGAAATGCTCGAACGATCTTCTCTCCAGAGTACCGGGCAACGGAATCACGTTAGACATTCCAGCTATGACTCATCCCAGCGTACGCTCTCTATGGCGTCTTGTGACATTCAAGCAATAAAAGATCGGGCTCGGCGCGGTCGTGGTTCCATCACTCAACCCGGAGTTGTAATGCATCGAGACAACGAACCAGTTGATCTCGTAAACAACACTGAACTGCCAAATTCAGGTCAGGAGCGGAACCCCCGTCCCAGTGGGAGCTCTGTCTACTCAGATGCATCTTCCTTGGACTATACTCATGGAGATCGCACCTCTGTTTACTCTGGTAGTATGCTCGAACACTCTCCCACCGTGTCAGCCTACGAAAATGCTCGTAGGGGTAGCAGCACTAGCTCGCCTCTCTCTCCAGTGGGCTCAGGTTCCGGAGAAACGCAAGCCATGAAGGAGCGGGCTCGTCGAAGTCGTAATTCTATCGTCTATCCTGGAGCGACAGTTTTTCGAGAGGGAAATGGGCCACACGATGATGGCCAGAGCGTAGTTGGCGCAACAGCTATCGCCGGACTGAATGCGGAAGCAAATAGCAATGGAACCTCACACGCTCAATGGGTTGCTTCAAATGGAGACGTGAAGTCAGAAGGGACAGCCGCCCGTCCTAACGACAATTGGGTCAATCCTTTTATGGAAACCGAGCGTCCTAACTCTGGCCGTGTGGCTCCAACTTCAAATCGCGATGTCGATGCACTAGGAGAACTCCGTCGCCAGCCGGGCTCTGCCTTGTATTCCCCCGACAGCGCAATGGTGCGCGTTGTTCCAATCCACCAACGATCGGTGCGAGATTTGGAGCAGGATGAGGAAAAAATTGCCGTACTTCCCAAAATCAATCGGAAGGTTTGTTTTGTGGGCGCTTCGATTCTTGTCTTGGTGGTTGTTGTTGCCCTTGGTATTGGCCTTGGAGTTGCACTGAGCAATAACGCTGCGGCTGACAACTCCGATTCGACATCAGGCGCAAGTGTTGCAGCATGTGTGGCAGCCGCGGATGATGCTGGACAGTCAGACCGATTCTTGCAGTTGAGTGACATGCTCGGAGTTTCAGAACCGGACACTGCTCGTCGGTCAGCCATCTGTTGGCTTGCAGACTCGGATGGGGCCCAAATTGATTCCACCGATTCAACAGTTGTCGAACAACGATTCGCGCTGGCCGCCTTCTATTACTCAACAATGCCAGAGGGTGGCGATCATGTATTGACGACGTGGCTCGGTGATAGCAGCGAATGTGAATGGCAGGGTATTACATGCAAAAATGAAGAGGTAGTGAATGTGGGACTTTCCGACATCGGACTGGTAGGCTCTATACCTCCTGAAGTGTCATTCCTGTCTGGTTTGTCGCAGCTTCTCGTGGATGGGAATAGGCTGACTGGGAGTCTTCCGGACGAGCTGTACCGATTAAAGAGCTTGTCAATTCTGAACCTCGAGCGGAACTCGTTGGAGGGAACACTCTCGCGGCGGGTCAGGAACCTGACAATGTTGGAAATCCTCAGTCTGGGCGCGAATGAGCGTATGACCGGTGTTCTGCCTGACGAACTCTTTGGCCTCACAGGATTGGGTACGTTGAGCGCTCATCCTGGCTTATCGTGACGTATTGTTTGCACACGTCCAAGGCTGATTGTACTAACGACTGTCTTCTCTCTTTCAGAGGGTCTTTACATACTTGGCAACAACTTTGTTGGGTCCATTCCCAGCTCAATCGGGAGAATGGCAAATCTTCGCGTTTTGGCCGCCGATTTCAATTCGTTTAATGGCACGCTACCGACTGAGATTGGTCTGTGCACGTCGTTGGAGGAGCTTGGACTCAGCAGCTCTGACATATCGTCCACTATTCCAACCGAGATTGGCTTGTTGCGTAATTTGAGTAAGTGCAACTGAGTATTTCGTACCTGGTACCTCAGAATGACCCTGTTGTTACCTATTTTATGCTGTCACTGATCCTGTTGTTACAGCTGCGCTGAGTCTCGGTGATAAACTACAGGGTACGATCCCGACGGAGCTGGGTAACTGCGCGAATATGGCCCAGCTAGTTCTGCAGACCAACCTAGGATTAGACGGCACCATCCCGTCCGAACTTGGGAAGCTATCCAAGTTGGAGAAACTGCAGCTCCATTATACCATGTTGACTGGAGCGATGCCGGACGAGATTTGTTCCCTTCGCGCCGTTAAATTGGACGTTCTCGACAGCGACTGTATAGGTGGTGTCCGGGTTGAATGTGCCGTGCCTGATTGCTGCACCGAGTGCTTCTAAGGAGAGTTACTAATCTGTTTCTGTTTTTATTACTATACACTCTATGTTGGTGCCCTTCTCAGTGATGCGCTCATCGTATTCATAAAGGTCTGTATTGAAAGCATTCACATCAGTAAAACATTGCTTCACTCCGGTGATGGTACCAGGTGCAACTTGTACTTAACATATACGTCGTATCGATCGTTGCACGTAGCAGACCAACGACTTGTATCTGGTAATTGTACTTGGAGTACCTGGGACCACGTATGCATACTATTTTTACAGCTATTCCAATACTGCATACTTGTACAGTAAATTGCTTGTACAGAACCAGTACCGTAGTATACTACTGTAGAACCACATACGCGAAGAATTGTACTACAGTATCTAGTACTCCGAGTACAAGGTACAACTTGTACAGATATATGATACTTCTCCTTGTGACAAGTCGTGATTGACGAGACGTGATGATGACTGATGATCCGATCGGATGGCAGGACCATCATCGAGTCGGGGAATAAGGCATCAAGCGTCCCGGCTGCGACTCCTCTCTTGTCCACTTCGAGTCCGTAGCTACCCCATACAAGTATCATGAATTTTGGATCGATCATGAACGATCGAACGACTGGTTCTGCAAGTTATGCTGGACCGCGAGAATCTGATGCCGAGCGAAAAAAGATGGTGAAGGAGCTCAATCTGTCAGTGGCAGATTTATTTGACACGTCGAAACCATGGGTATTGGTGGAGAATGGAAGTATTCTTGGTTATTTTGATTGGGTTCCAAAGAAATTGCGCGTTGGTCCGTGGTCGCCGGCGGCTTCGGCAATGCTTTTCGTCATGGTGTACACAGCTATCTGTGGCATAGTTGTGGCTTCGCAGTCGCCTGGCCCAGTGAGCAGCCCCGTTGACTATCCTGCGTATTTAAGCGGTTTGTGGTTCTACAACCTAATCGGTTTTGTATGGATATCAGGGATAAGTGTCAGCGTCCTCGTCGGACCTGCTGGTCCTCGAGCGTGGGCGACATTCACAGTGTGGTCTTGGACGATATTGCAGGTTCGGCATGGATTGGCAGTGCTTGCCCCTTGGTTGGAACAAGAGTCTTTTCTTTTCAAAGTCCTGGAGCTCTCCCAGTTTCCTATGCTCATGATGCATGCCATGACCTTTTTCGTTTGGAATTTTATTCTCATGTAAGTTGATTCTGATGGTCACCAATTGAGATGAATGTGCATCCGTCGATAACCACTTGATACCCTCGTTCTTTGTGTTCAACTTTCAACGCAGGCCTTTTGTCTACTTTTTTCTGATGGAAACTGAGGAGACGCGGAAAAGTTTCCTTGCTTACTTTACAAAGTTTCGTTTGATTCAACTCCACGTCTGCAACATTGTTTTCGCGTATGTGAATGGCGTTTGTGCAAGTCCCAGTCGCGAGTTGACTCTTGCCGACTTTATGGCTTCGTACTCCATTATAGTTTTGTACGCGATGTGGTACCTGCTGGTCTTGGACAGAGTTGGAGTGCACCTATATCCCATCTTTAGCCCGCGGAGCCCCTGGATGATGTTCACTTGGTTAGGGGTAATCGCTACCCATTACGTTGGTTTCCTTGCTTGGAAATCCATACTCGCTCCAGCAGTATAGGCTTCGAATGTGACGCACTCCCTTTACCACAATGGCTGCCGGTCACGTTCCCGCCTGGTGAACCTAAGTTATGCTTCATTGCCCATATAGCCAGAAAAGTTTCGCGGAATGCTTCGTATGGTCACATGTTGTGTGGTTCCAGTTCATACTTATCGAGGAGGGACTCATTATACCTGAGGTACATTCTGAAATGTGAAGCTATGATGAGTCTAAAGCTCGAAGACAATTGTCGTCATACCTGGTACAGAAGCATCCCCCCGTCCGCTGTACATCACTGCTGTATTGGAGAATCTTTTCGCCAGAGTCGGGAGTACACAGTATAGCAGTACACAGTATCAATCACTTCTTGGATTTTGAATAGTCACGAAATCCTTTTCTTGTTCATGAATTGACAACGATAGAGATGGTTTCCCCCCTGCCCCAACGACATCACAAACTGACGATTGCGGCATTGATCTGCATTACATGTGTGAAGATCTTGTGCATACCGTCGTACCGCTCGACCGACTTTGATGTCCATAGAAACTGGCTTGCGATTACACGACATTTGCCCATCAGCGAATGGTATTTTGACAATGTCAACGGGACAACCGTCCACACTCTGGACTACCCACCCACATTTGCCTACTTTGAATACTTTCTCAGCAACAACCCACTGACAAATTGGCTTCTCAGCTCCCATCGCCTCGACGAAAGATGTCTTGCGCTGTTGTCAGACTGGGACAACGAGCCGAGTCCACAATGTGTTGTATTTCATCGATTGACGGTCATTCTAAGCGATTTGATACTGTGGGCAGGGGCTGCAATTGCGTGTGATGAGCAAGGGTTTCTCTTTATTGTCCTAAATCCAGGTCTGATATGGCTTGATCACGTCCATTTCCAGTACAACGGAGCCATGTTGGGGATATTGCTCGCCAGTCTGGGGCTTCTCGTTAGGGGCCGTTCTCAAGTGGGCATGAACTATCATTGCCATCACTTGGGCGGAGCATTGCTCTACGCTCTGCTCGTGACTATGAAACATTTGTACTTGCCTCTGGCTCCCCTATACTTTGTCTACCTTTTGAGCAACTATTGCTTCCAAGGAAATCAATTCTCGCTTCGAAATTTTGTTAGTGTCGCTGTCGTCACGGGCACTACGTTGATTCTACCGTTTGCGCCATTTTTGGTTCAGGATCAACCAGTCAATCAGATGCTGCAGATTGCATCTCGCTTGTTTCCTTTTGGTCGCGGTCTCGTCCACGATTATTGGGCAGGCAACGTATGGGCACTCTATATGTTACTTGGTAAAGTTGTAACGAAAGTGCTGAGCATCCCTCTTCCGGACGTCCCCCCAGCTGTTTGTGCAATGTGTCTTTTCTTTGGCCTGTTGCCAGGTGTCGTCATCACCTGGAAGTGTACACCACGGACATTTCTACATTGTGTTGTATTCTGCTCCCTATCCTCGTTCATGTTGGCCTACCATGTTCACGAAAAAGCCATAATGACAGCAATCATCCCACTTGCTATGCTAACCCAGCATGAACCAGAGGGGCGCCTCTTTTTGCGCATGAATGCATTGGGGTTGGTCGGGTTGTTTCCATTGCTCTTTCGACCTGTGGAGTTGCCGTTGAAATTGATCTCGTACATTGGATACATGGCATTTGTTTATTGCAGTCTCAACGAGCCTGCAATACAATTGGTGGACCTCTTGGGCATGACGACACTTGGGATCCTGGTTGTATTCGTCGAGTTTGTCCATCCTCTCTGCATCTACCCGAGGATGGAGTTTCTACCCCTTCTGCTCACGTCTGTTATCTGCGCGGTCGGACTCATTTGTTGTTGGGGCAACACTGGCTATCTTATCTGTCAGAGTCGAATGAAGAAGATAGCAAGTTGATCTAATAGATAAAGCGATTCATGAAGTTTAACTGCCTTTTGACGTATCGTCCTCCTTGGACCGCGAAGCTCTTCTCGTCTACTGACTGCAGTAGCAGCCGCGATTAATAGGGTAGAATCAAAAGATTTGTGCCCCTCAATTTCCCTTCGATCTTTTGCCACTCATGCCATTGCCGGCCCTAGCAGTCGCGTTTTATGGAGGATGAGTCGAAGGGTTCGTCGCTCTCGTTTTACCTTCAATCTGTGCTGCCCAGGCCGTTGTAGATGCTTGTTTTTGTCCAGACTGTACATCAATTCGATGTAGACGTGGCTTTTCAATATCCCCGACATTCGGAGCAGGACGCGCGGATCGATCCTCCACGGTTTCAGTTCGACCATTTGACAGCGCAGAGCGGTGGCCCTCCATGGAGCGATGCGGGCGGTCGTACTCTGTCCTGGCAGTCCTATCGGTCGAACGAACCTGTCGATGTCCATCATGCGCAATGCGTTGGACGGTCGATGAGATTTTCGCATGGCCATCGTTGTCGGCGGTTTGTACCCTACGACTGGAATTCTGTTGAATAGGCATTGAAGTCCGTCGAGGTAATCCTTGCGAACTCGCAAATGTGCCAAACACACGGTCACCGGATTGGTGATCAGGGTCGACGTCCATATGCACCACAGTCGTGGAGTCGGTTGCTCTTGACTCTATCCCGGAGGACTTTTGAGTCGACTTGTTGGATGAGTTCACGATAGACCGGCGCATTGTGCTCCCTGACGATTCCTCACGTCCCCCTTGTTTCACAGCATTTTGTCTCGAATCGCTCATACTAGAATCTGCAACTGACTTCCTTCGAGGAGATCTCGACGTCAGCTCCGGATTTGTGTGCACCGCAACCATCTGAGTTTGCTCTGGACGTGGACAATCTAGCATCGAAAAACGTCGTGGTGAAGTCCACGATACCTCGGTCGTACTTTGTTGCGCAGTCATCATAGAATACCAATTTCGCTCTCGTCCCTCCATCGTGGCATGACCAGATGTCGAGACCCTTGAATCGACTAAACTGTCATCACGCCTTCGCATACGATGTCGTGGATGATTCACAAAGTCTAAGTCATCATGTATCGTCGAAGCATTTTTGCTGAGCTGCGAATCCATTGATCCTTCGCTCCTTTCACTTCTATCCATGGAAGCTTTTTTCACTTGCTCTTTCATGATTTCCTCCTCTCGAAACGTTGATGACCGCCGAACCAAGGGATCTATCGACGTCGAACGGTCCCCTCCAGGTTTACGTCTACGACTAGCAGAGCTTCCGTTACTTTTTGAGGACAAGGCAGATAAGCCAGATCTGTCACTCCTTTCAGTGTCATTGTGACGTCTAGAGTTGGGTGCTTTGTTGCTGCTGGAATGCGTGCCAACCTCATGTGAAGGTTGCGAAGCCTTCTGTGTGGGTGCAGCGATCTTCGAATGAAAGCGGTGGCCTCTCATAACTTCCGTTTCATGATGCCCCATTGCGTGTCGCGTATGAATGTCCTTCTTGCTTTCCCCTTGTCTTGAATTCGACTCCTTAGTATTGCCACTGCGCTCCACGTGCTGTTCATTTTCGTCGATAACCATGAACCCTGATTTATCATGCTTCTGGCTGCGCTCTACTTTCCTGTCGGAAGGTAAGTCTGATCGTTTTTCTATAGGAGGCTCATTTCTCGACCGGCTTTTCGATCCCTTGTCTCTTTCAAGAGATCGCGAAGTCGATTGTTCCAAATCGAATGCATCATTTTTGCCTTCTAGGCGAGATCGTTCATTTGGAGACCTTACTAGCGCCCCTTTCGTTGCTCCTTGCCGCCGAGATGCACGGTCAAGTGCAATTTCGTCACTCGACGGCAAACTCTGATGACTTTCTCCGATGGAAGTTGTAACGCCACGTAAGGTGGAGATCTTTGGTTTAACAAGCTGTTCGCGTTCCAAAGCAGACTCGCTGCCTCCTTGTCGAGGCCTTGCACTTGATACCATTGCAGATCGTTCCGAGCTCTGCGCGTTTCGTTCTTGTGATGGAACATCATCATCCAGCGATAATACCGGATATGATTGGCTGAAATTCAGTTTTGCCACAGCGATCGCACTGTTGTCAACATCCTTTCGATCTATCATACTAGCCCGTCGTTCCCTAATGGCCGTTCTTGTGTCGTCAATCCTCGGCTTTCCGAAAGCTGATGCTTCAGTTGCGAGACTTGAGCGACGCCGCCTGCCGTGCCCAGGTTCAGTTGGAACATCGAGAGTGGATTGTTTGGGTCTCATCCGCCTCTGTTGGACAGATGATTCACCTTTGACATTGCCCGTTTTGAGTGATTCAATCGGCGACGGCAATTGGCTTCCTGTTACGATTTCTGTTCGACAATAAGTGATGCTTCCCTCAGGAGGCTCGTAGTCAACAGGATCTAGAATGGCGAAGTGATTAGGCTTCTGAGTTGGAAGCTGAGGATGTCGATGTTGGTGCAAATAAAGGTAAAACTTGGGTGCATCTTTCGGGATCATTTTCTCCGAATCTATCTGATACATTTCAAGCAATGTTCGAGTATCGCTTTCTTCCATACCCGAGGGACTGTTGGTAACTATCCTGACATCAACGCCATAGATGGCCCCAAACAGGGAACTCTCAAAATTTGATCCCCACTCTGAGTCTTTCAAGACAGCATCGTGCCATTTCTCGAGTGAGGGTTCAGGGTTTTCGTCAGTTTTGTGATACTCAACGAAGAAATTCATCAAATGCTCCGAAGGCTTTCGCATCACCTGCGCCAGAGCCTTTCGAATGTCATCGATTGATGCCAGCTGTGTCGCTGGGCACTTTGCCAGGCAATAATACATGCAATTACCGTCGGCTTCGACGTCACGAAACATGTACCATGCATTGCGGTGTCGAATGTAGAGCTCAGCCATTATCTTCGTTGTGTCTTGGCACATCGGCGTTGCTTAGCGAGACAACCTTCAGTGACTAATTGACAATAATTTGGTCGAATACTACCGGTGGAATAGGTGCGGATGGCTTGTTCCGAAGTTGCCAATGAATACAAGGTATGTAAGTGAACAACTGTCAAGATCTACAGTGCTACTGTCGAGGGTGACGGTACTACTGTCGAAGCGACGAGTGCTACTGCACTAGTGGCACTGTGCACTGCGGACGACGGTAGCAATAGCTTCTGTTCTGCTGCTCTCTTGGATGCTAGTGAATGGACTGAAGTCACTAGGAAGACCAAGACTGGAAGACCAAGAAGACCTCCTAGCATGCAGGGATCTACAGAGAGGTCCCAGGAGGCATTGCACGTGAAGGAATGAAGACTTCACAGGTGCAAAACCTACCGGGAAGGTGATTTGATGTTGGGTCTTCAGACTTAGATTTGTTGTGTGGAACCTACTGGATGAAGTCTTTTGTAGTCTGATTGGAGAGCTTTAAAAGCTCTCATCAGTGATTGAATGATGACTTTACAAGTAGTTTAACAAACAGATTAAGCTCACAATACAAGAATCTAGAAAGTGAGTAGAGGCCATCTACTGTCACATTTTGGACGAGTATTTTCGAGACTACGCACTGTACGGAAACTACAGTACGGTGATTTAACACGTTTATAAACGATCAGTTGAAATCCAAGGTAAAAGAGTTGTACGGAAATCATGGCAGTTGAAGATTCCGATTCCAACTTTGGAACCACTGTTCGTGCGTTCGCTTTTAACGGCGATGATACGAAGTTCAGATCGTGGGAGGGCAAAACTCTCGCTCGCCAGTTCGAAGGGCTTTTGCTCGCGCTCACCAGGGCAGAGGTAACGCCGGGTCTAACGGTCGAGCAGTACGAGTATGGTGAAGTGGAGGAGCCGGTCAGGCTCGCCACGGGAGCACCTGCTGAAACTGCAGGTGTCGCAGGGGTTACTGCGGCACCACCAGTACGAACCCGTGCAACGACCTCGGTGGAGAACCGGAAGTACTTGGCACGCGCGGCTGCGTGGACTTACTTAGTGGCGAGCTGTACCGACAAGGCCTACGCGCTCATCGAACGGGCAGACGGAGACCCCTTCAAGGCTTGGACCATCCTACAGGAAAAGTACTGCGCCACGGACGCGGAGGAAAACTACCCTGAGCTGTCGGAGGCATTCGGGAAGTGTAAGTTGAGCGAGACGAAGCAAGACCCGGAACTTTGGTTCAATGATTTGGACCATTTGAATATGAGGATTGCCCGTATCAACACGAAGTACGAGCTCGATGACCTTCAGATGAAAAGTCATATCATGACGTCGATGTCCAGTGGCTACGATTCCGTCGTGGTCAAGTACCGTGGGGAACTAGCGGAGACACCGCTTGTGAAGTTGCGCAAGGAAATTGGGCTCCAGTACAAGACACTACTCAAGACTACGAAGAACAAGTCGGAGTCGGCGCTCGTGGCGAATGTAAACAAACACCCCTATAAGAAATTCAAGGGCACGTGTCGCAACTGTGGCAAAATCGGTCACAAGGCAAACGAATGTCGGTCCGCGAAGAGTACCGCGGAAAGCGCCGATTCTACCAAAACTCCTGTTGACAAAAGTAATGTCACCTGTTTCAATTGTCAAGAGAAGGGGCATTATGCGAACAAGTGCCCAAAACCAAAGAAGGATAAAGCTGATAACGACATGGCTATGTTCGTTGGTCTTTCACGCATTGAAGTTGACGTTGAAGCAGAGGAGACACCCAAGGTCGTGGTTAACGATTGTACTAGTTTTACCCCTGATGACTTTTTCGATGACTGGCGTTGGGGCGATGACTCTTCGAACGATGACTTCGATTTCGATGACGATCTCGGAACCTTCACCGAATTCTTTGAACACGACACGTTGGGCGACGACGATGCTACCATGGTGGATGTCTCGGAGACCCAGGAAACTATGGAGTTTGTTAATGTCAGTTTGATTACGGAGGAATTCGTTGGGACTTCGTCAGCACTCAACGGCATTGAAGAATGGCTTCTGGACTCAGGAGCTACCTGCGGCGTTACGTATGACAAATCGAAGATGTCAAACATGCGCGCATCAGACAAAATGATTACGATTGGCAATGGCGCTCAGGTTGCAACTCTCGGACAGGGAACGGTGCACCTAGTCGACAATCGTGGAAACCAAGTGACTCTTCATGACGTCTATTATGCACCAAAGTTCACTAAACACATCGTGAGCCTTCGCAAGTTGATTGACGATGATTGGACATTGAATGTTGCCGACAAAACGGAATTTGTCTTAGTGGACCCAGCAACGGCGTCCACTATGTGTTTTGAACGAAACGACAACGACCAACTGTACTACCTGACTGGGACTCGTGTCCCAACAGCGAACGACATTGAAGCGGTACACAGTCTCACAACGAAGCCGGTAACTCTAGATATTAATATAGCACACGGCTTGCTCGGTCACCCGGACACTCGCACGGTGAAGGCAATGGCGGTGAGACAGAACTGGACATTGACTGGGACGGTACAGCCCTGTGGCTCATGTGCACTTGCAAAGGCACGCGCCAAGGCGGTCCCAAAGACTACAATGACCAAAGCCAAACTCCCCGAGAGAGACTCTTTCTGGACATTTCGGGCCCCTTCAGTGACTCCTCAACTCGAACCGGTATTGGCTTCGCATTGTGGATGACAACACGCGGTTTTGCTGGGACAGTTTCCTCCCACGCAAGAGTGGTATACACGTCCCGTTGGAGGCCCTTCTCATCGCGAACAAGGCTGCTGGTAAACCGTGCAAGTACCTTCGCTGCGACAACGCGGGTGAGAACGAGGCCTATGTGCAGAAACTGTGTGCCGAACACGATATTGCCCTCGAGATGACCGCTCCGAACACCCCCCAAATGAATGGCGTGGTGGAGCGGAGCTTCGCTACATGCAAGGATCGCGCCTTCGCGACTATGTATTGCGCACGATTCACGTTAGAATCGCAGGGTTTGTTATGGCCTGAGGCCATTAACACGATTACCAAGCTTGGTAACACGCTCCCACGCACCGGGGACGTTTTGGACCCCTACACTGCCTGGCACGGTGAAGATGTCAGGCCCAATCGCATTTTGGATTATCTTCAGCCGTTTGGGAGAATCGCCTACATCACGGATCGCACTAAGATCAAGGCTAAGGCTGACGTCAGGGCTTCGAAATGTGTGTTCGTCGGGTATGCGAACGATCACTCCGGTGACACGTACAAGTTCTACAACCCTACGACGAAACATACCATACTGTCCCGTGATGTCCACCAATGGATGGAATGGCACGGACGTATCACGGCTACTGATGATTTGGCATTGTTTGACGAATTAGATAGATTAAAGACGGATTCAGTCATTTTGCCTGCCACCTCGAATGACATTCCCATTTTGTCTGACACTGACGGTTTGCACTTGGACGATCTCTGGGATCTCCGCCCTCGACGCCCGCCGGCACGGGAGGATACAGGACTACCAGTTGAAGATGCTCTTCGTCCTGCGCGGAGGAATTTGGCTCCGGCTTTCGGTTCGGGTGCTGTCACTCGGGCACGAGCCCGCGCGTCAACGAGTACCGTCGCCGATGTACACAGGAACGAAGACAATTTGGAAGCGTCGGTTGCTACCATAAGCGCGGAGGAATTGTCCACGCTACTGGTTATGAACGCCTTACTTCAATCGGATCCCCAACTTGGTGTACCAAAGAACTACAAGGCTCTACTTAAGCTCAATGACCCAAAGTGGACAACTTCTATGCACGGTGAGCTGGAAAACTTCCTCAAACGCGACGCATGGGAATTCTTACCACGCAGCGAGTTGCCAAATAATCGTAAGACACTACGGTGTCGCTGGATATTTAAATTAAAGCTTGATGGGACAAGGAAGTCCCGATCCGTGATCCGAGGCTACGAACAAGAACCGGGAGTTGATTATGTCGAATCGTACTCTCCGCTTGCGACGAACACTACGATCAAAGTGGTACTCGCAGTGACATTGGAACAAGAAGAGAAGCATGACGACTGGATTCAGATCTTGGTTGACGTTGAAGCGGCATTTCTCAACGCTCTCGTAGACAACGATGTCTATATCGAATTCCCCGAAGGACTTTTGGAGTACTTAGAGAGTAAAGGTATCTACCTTGCGGACCATATCATCAAACTCAAACGAGCCCAGTACGGCCTGGTACAAAGCCCACGACTTTGGATGATGACATTTGCGAAAATTCTAATTAATTTGGGCTTAACCCAGTGCAAAACCGACCCTTGCCTGTTCACGTTGCATGACCCTGATGGAAACCTGTTGGTCCTGGTGGTCGTGTATTGCGACGACTCTATCATCACAGGCATTCGAAAACATGTGGATCGCATCAAGAAAGGCATTTCAGACGCGGTTGCCATCTCTGATCTTGGAAACCTGGTACGTCACCTGGGAGTGGACTACGAAACTGGTCGAGACAAATCGGGCAAGTACATACGATCTAGTATGACAGATTACCTTGAGGCCATTGTACGGGATTTTGAGACGGATGTCAACGCCAAGGTCAAGGAACATAAGACACCTGGTGCAGCAGTGACACCCCCTCTTCGCTCAACTCCTGAAGACGAAATTGTACTTCAGGAACTGTACCGTTCCTACGTCGGTCGTATCATGTTTGCCTGCGGCAAGTCGGAACCCGCTATCTCGAACGCATGTCGCGAATTAACGTGTCACTTAAATGCCCCAAACGAAGAACATTGGAATGCCCTCAGACATTTGATCGGATACATCAAGAGCGGCGACTATCAGGGATTGAAGATGAGGCCCCCTAAGGATAGACGGGTGGTTGCGTTTGTTGACTCTGATTATGCCAGTGACCGTGGTGACCGCAAGAGTATATCCGGCTACCTCGTGACCATTGGCGGATGCCTCGTATCGTGGCAGTCCAAGAAACAAACTGGTGTGACACTTTCGTCTACGGAATCAGAATTTGTTGCTATGAGCATGGCGGCCACTGAGGTAAAGTTCATTGTGTCGCTGCTGACGGAGATCGGGAACCACGCGCCCTTGCTTCCAAGTATCTTGAAGGAAGACAACACTGGCGCAATTTTTATGGCTAAGAATACCGCAATTGGGCAGAGGACAAAACACGTCGATATCAGATACCGATTTGTCAATGACATGATTCTGAGTAAGGAGCTATGGGTTGAGCACATTCGAAGTGGCGACAATCCCAGCGACATGATGACGAAGAATCTCCCCGCGACCCTATTTACGAAACATGCTGAGATAACGTCCGAAGGCTTGTTGGGAACGCTTTACGATCCGCAGAACACGGAGGATGTCAAGATCTACAGTGCTACTGTCGAGGGTGACGGTACTACTGTCGAAGCGACGAGTGCTACTGCACTAGTGGCACTGTGCACTGCGGACGACGGTAGCAATAGCTTCTGTTCTGCTGCTCTCTTGGATGCTAGTGAATGGACTGAAGTCACTAGGAAGACCAAGACTGGAAGACCAAGAAGACCTCCTAGCATGCAGGGATCTACAGAGAGGTCCCAGGAGGCATTGCACGTGAAGGAATGAAGACTTCACAGGTGCAAAACCTACCGGGAAGGTGATTTGATGTTGGGTCTTCAGACTTAGATTTGTTGTGTGGAACCTACTGGATGAAGTCTTTTGTAGTCTGATTGGAGAGCTTTAAAAGCTCTCATCAGTGATTGAATGATGACTTTACAAGTAGTTTAACAAACAGATTAAGCTCACAATACAAGAATCTAGAAAGTGAGTAGAGGCCATCTACTGTCACATTTTGGACGAGTATTTTCGAGACTACGCACTGTACGGAAACTACAGTACGGTGATTTAACAAACAACGAACGGAATGCCCCTGAACATCACCTAAGTGACTCTGATCCTGTTGCTCGCTACTACTACCGTAGTAGTATCCCTATTTGACAACAAGTACAAGTACATAGTATTCTGAGTTTAGTACTTGTACTCCGTATGAGTTCAACATGACTGGCACTCCGGGTAGACTACTCGTCAGTGCATGACATCTGAGATAAAAACGATACCCGAACCCGCAGCCGGCCGATTTTTCGCAGAGGCTTATGGCCGCAGCCGGCCGTATGCCGATACGTTGGCCCGGCCGTACCCGTCCGCAGTCCGACAGTCCCTGCCCGCGCTGGGCCGCTGCAGGACTGTCACTGCCCGTACCCGTACCCGGCCGCAGTCGCACGGAAGTACAGTACGTAGTAGAAACCTAGTACACAGTACTTTACTAACAGTACTTAATCACCAACCACCGTAACCGTGAAAAATGACAGGTGATCTGCCCTTGACCCGCGATGGGCCGAACAGTGATAGGAATCGACCGGAGCCGGCCGGAACCGGCCGGGACCTAAATACACGGACCGCAGCCGCCCGAAATCACGGCCGGCCCACGGTTTCCGGCCGGCTGCGGCTAACGGGCCCCGATGTCATGCACTCACTGCTACTCGTGTACACAAAACTAAAGATAAGTCCTCTCCATACAGTACAGCAAAGTACTGCTAGCCGCGTACCATACTGAGTACTCTGGAAGGTCCGGCCCATGCACGTTCCAGCCGTACCGTTAGGGGCAGTTGAGTTTGCGCGCCAGCCTTGCTCCGATTTGCATGATGCGAGAATTTTAGCAATCGTAATGATCCATCCGAGCCGGCAAGGTTGCTGCATCGTAAGCAAATTTTTCTTGACAGTACGCAAAATCAGTAAGCAAATTATGCCGGTAAGCAAATTTTGTAAGCAAATTTTTTCTGTAAGCAAATTTGATTTTCGTAAGCAAATTCTTCTTTGCTGTAAGTAAATTTTATTTAGGTGTTTGAAAATTGGTATGTTTTTACGTAGAAAAGACAGTCCCGTAAGCAAATTTAATCTCCCAGTAAGCAAATTTTGTAAGCAAATTTCTGCTTACAATAGATTTGCTTATGGTAAGCAAATTCGTCAGCAATTTCATTCCGTAAGCAATTTTTTTCGCTGTAAGCAAATTTTCTTACGGACGTCAGCCGTGTCACCACCACGCCGGCACATCCAATTTTGCGCCAGCCAGACATCGATCGGAACTTGTTTCCCTCCCGGCGGGCGCGCATACTTCCTTTATTCAGGACTTGGCCCGTACTGCCGGACCTTCCTGGAGTACTTACAGTTCAATTATGACTACAAGTACCGATCGAGGAGTGTACTCGTACCAGCATACTCGAGAACCAGTAGAGCAAAGATCAAGAAGAGGAGGTTCGTGTACACCACTGCGAATCGATCTCTGTCCGGGATGTCAGGTCTTATGTCTTCGTGTCACGTTAATGTCGCCTCAGCTCCCCATTCTGTGCACTACCAACTACTCCGTACTCCAGTACTTGTCCTACAGGAGACCAGAAGTACATATTTATGTCAATGCATAACATACTGTTAAGTTTGGCTCGTGCTATCGTGTTTTCAGGCTACTGTTTATGCACATATGCATGACCGTAGTGGACATGTCCATACGGTAGCAGTGTACAGTAGAGAAGCTCGATATCATACGTTTATATTCTTGTAATCCTATTCTAATATCACCAACATGCTGCCCCTTCGGGGCATGATCGCCTTGCGAAAGGTTCCGAACAGATTATAGTACTGCACGGGTAGAAGTTAACAGTTTATCAGACCCATTGCTGCAGGGCAACCTTGGCAGCATCATCGTTGTTTCGATATATGGCAGCTTGGCTGGGCTGAATCCAATCGATGACGAATGTGTGATCGGGTCGGCAAATGCGCCGGTTACATGGGTAGCAGCAGTACGAGCCCCAGCCCTCAAGCTACTGGATGGAACCTAATGTCGGTGGTCTACAGTGTGTATTGGTGGCGGGATACGCCTTGTCATCCGCCATCATGGCGGACGAGCGATGTAGGTTGATATCGCTCGTAACGCCTCATGATGCAGCGATGTCCCAGCGCGACTGCTGGAAGGTTCGTCCATCTGTCGGATGTGTCGTTCCAAGATGATCGTTGCTTCCGTTTGATCAGACGGAGCAAACGGGCGACGAACTGGAAAAGAACTTTTCAGTCTTTTGTTTTGCGATACTACGTCCGGTTGGAATCGCCTCAACCGACGCTTTATCTTCATGCACACCATCACAAGCAATCTTTCGTGCGATGGTTGCTGTCAGTTGGCGCAGCTTTGACCTTAATATGCTATTTTGCGGGATCCGTTGAGCGGCCGATGATTAAATGGTTGTTTCACCCTCTTTCGCACTTCGTGGACGATTTGTGTTTTAATTCGCTTCCTTTCGTTTTTTGAAACTTGTGAAGAAATGGCTGACGCAGTCAATATGCGCGCGGCTTTGGAGAGGTGTGGTCTCAATCAAACAACCGCCACCTACGTGATGACCGATCAAGGCTTCGACTCCACTGAGGAACTCCTCATGGCGTCGAAAGAGAGTTTTGACACGATGATTAAGAACGCCATCAAATCTTCACCACCTGATGTCATCTTTTCGACTGCCTCGATTCGGCGGTTGAATGCGTTCAAGTATTGGGCAGAGGAGCGTCACATGTGTGGTTTGCCTGTGACCCCTATCCTTTTTAATGCTGCAGTCTTGGTGGAATACATGAATGTTTTGCGTTCCGATGAGATAGAGATTGCTGCCAGGAAGGACCAGGTTCCTACAAAGCCAGACCCTTTGAAGGCTGAGAAGGACTGGTTCAAGTTCTGGGAAAAGCTCAAGAATTACCTTGGGCGTATTCGCGGTGCAGCGAAGATTCCGTTGTCATACACGATTAGAGACCATGACGTGGTTACGGACGAGATCCGTGGTGCAACGTATACAACGCACACCAAGAAAATCATTGACATTGTTCTGTTGTCTGGTGAGCATTTTGCCGTTGACAATGTGAGTTTGTGGGAGATCATCAAAAGCCTTGTTATCGATGGCTTCGGATGGTCATTTGTCAAACGTTTTGACAGGACAATGGACGGCAGAGGTGCTGTACTTGCACTGCGCCGGCAGTGTGAGGGAAAGACATCTGTCAAGACCCGCAAGAACAAGGCCTACGCTTCTATTGCTTCGTCCAATTATCGTGGAATAAGGAAGCAGTTCACCTTTGCTCAATATGTTGCGATTCACCAAGCAGCACACAATGAGCTGGAGGACTGTAATGAGCCTATTCCCGAAACTAAGAAGGTGTCGGACTTCCTTGCAGGAATTTCGGACTCGTCACTTGAGGCTGGGATCACATGTGTTTTGAGTGAGGACCGATACCAAGATAGCTTTGAAGCAACGCAGCAGTTTCTGGGGACTTTGGTCGCCAACCAGATGATTCATCGTCAAGCGAAACGTGGTGGGAGCGATGATCGTAATGTGTCTTCGGCCGACAGCGGAGTAACAAGGGTCATGCGAAGTCTAAGGGCGGCAAGAAGAAGCGAGGCCCGTTTTACTCGGCGGAGGAGTGGAAGCAGCTCACGTCGGAAGAGCGGTCCAAGGTTATCGAGCTCAAAAAACAGCAAGGGTCGAAGGGCAAGGATAAGAAGGGATCCAGCAAGAGGAAAGCTGCCTCAGCCGAGTCAACTAAAGACAAGGACGATGAGGCTGCACCAAGCGATGGTGACGAAGCCAACGAGACCGATGCGACGGCACAAGGTGGAAACGAGTTCGGACGTGGCGCGCACAAGAAAGCTAAGAAGA
This sequence comes from Fragilaria crotonensis, assembly GCA_022925895.1. NCBI lineage: Eukaryota > Bacillariophyta > Fragilariophyceae > Fragilariales > Fragilariaceae > Fragilaria > Fragilaria crotonensis. Next base: position 50,357 of record JAKSYS010000137.1, read on the forward strand.
AAGCCACAATCTCGGCTGTCTCTTCTACGGCTGCGTTACCCACCCCGAGGGCTGTTCGTCATGTTATGATGGTATCCCGCAGAGTTGTTATGGACTCGAGTCAATTTGCTGTGACCGGTGAGGGAAGGATGGAACTCGACACCCATGCAGACACATGTGTGGCGGGTAGCAATACAGTGGTTCTTGACCTAACCGGCAAAGTTGCTTCAGTGTCACCCTTTTGTGATTCGGAGTTCAGGGCGCTTGAAGATATTCCGATCGCAACTGTCGCAACCGCTTATGATTGTCCGTCAACTGGCAAGACGTACATTTTGGTAATAAACGAGGCTTTGTATTTTGGGGACAAGATGAAGCATTCGTTGCTTTGTCCCAACCAACTGAGGGCTCATGGTTTGAAGGTACATGACTGTCCACGACAATATGATTCTGATTCTACGCACAGTATTCATATACCGGAGTCTGACCTTACCATACCGTTGACACTGCGTGGTGTCATCTCTGGGTTCATCACGCGAGTTCCTACGACGGCAGAGCTTGAAGATCTGGCAAGACATGTCGAACTTACCTCCGATGAGGAATGGGAACCTTATGCCTCGGCCTTCTCTTCTGCTGAGGAAGAACGTGATACGTACTGGAAGGAGAGAGATTTGTCCTCCACCTCGGTGATTCCGAAGGGCGAAGGTGCTGACTACGATACCTCGGTTGAACTGGCAATTGCAGAGTCAAATGATTTAGCGGATCGCCTCATTGCCTCGGTTCGGATTGATCTGGTTGGGGATGACCCTGTGAGGTCTGCTGGTGCTTTTGAGCTACGTTCTGTTGAAGCGGTAGTTCGCGACGGGACGCGTTCCGTCATCACGCCTGAGGATGTCGCCAAAAGATGGAACATTGGTTTATCAACGGCGACTAAGACCCTCCAAGTCACGACGCAGCTCGGTGTACGAACGCTGAAATATCCGGCACAACGACGTTTTCGGACTGCCATGCCCCACTTGCGCTACCCACGCTTGAAGGGGACCTTTTATGCGGACACTCTTTTCTTTACGATGAAATCGGTCCGCGGGTTCAAGTGTGCGCATCTGATTGGGAATGGTTTGGGGTTCGCTAGATTTACGCCAATGGAATTGAAGAGTGATGCACATTTGTCGCTCACAAGCTTCATTCAGCAACATGGCGTGATGGAAAATTTGGTGGTTGATAATGACCCAACGATGGCGTACAAAGAGTGGCGCAAAACAGTTCGCGAGTTTCGGATTGATCAGCGTATGACGGAGCCCTACTCACCTTGGCAGAATCGAGCGGAACTTGATGTACGCGAGATAAAGAGATCAATTAGGAGGTTTACGAAACGATCGGGTTCTCCGAAACGTCTATGGTGTTTCCTTGGGGAGTTGGTTGCCACTTTGCGGGGACTGACAGCGTATGAAACTCCAAAGTTACAAGGGCGTTGTGCGACCGAGCATGCTTTAGGATACACACCCGACATTTCTCCTTGGGTTCAACATGCTTGGTATGAGAATGTTTGGTACCGTGATGCCGATGGTGAAAGCAGGATCGGTAAGTGGCTAGGGTTGGCGACAAACATCGGAGGAGGTGATTGTTTTTGGATTTTGCCTTTGTCGGCACGGCCTATTGCGAGGTCTACAGTATGGTCAATCACACGAGATGAGTTGGCCGGTGACGCTGTCAGGAGGGCAATTGAATCTTTGGACCTCTCGATAAGAGACAAGATCGGGGATAGTGTGGAAGATGGAATTGCACAAGAAAACGTTGGAGCTCTACCGGTGAATGGGGACTTGTTGGAGGATCTGGACGATGATGCAGCTTTCGACGAAGAACCTGGCGTGCCTGAGATGGATGAGTATACGCCAGAGACTTTTGATGGATATTTAACTGCTTCAGTCATGCTGCCTCGAGGCGATGAAGTGCTGAAAGCACAGGTTGTTGCCAGAAAGAGGGACATCAATGGGAATCCAATCGGCAAAGCCAACTCGAATCCGATTTTGGATACGAGGGAATACGTTGTTGAATTTGAAGATGGCACTTCTGAGGTGTACGCTGCGAACATGATTGCGGAGAACATGTACGCTCAGGTGGACAAAGAAGGCAAGGCTCACACGTTGATATCCGATATTGTCGATCATGAATCAGACGAAAGAGCAATGAAGGTTGCTGACGGCACCTTCGTTGACAAGCAAGGTCGACAGCGGCCACGTATTACTACTCAGGGTTGGCGACTCTTAGTAGAGTGGAAGGACGGGACGACAACCTGGGTGCCTCTGAAGGATTTAAAGGAGTCGTTCCCGATAGAAGTGGCTGAATATGCTGTTGCGAACAAAATTTCAGATCAACCCGCTTTCAAATGGTGGGTGGACGAGACGCTTAGGAAACGACATCGTATCATCAAGAAAGTGAAATCAGCCAAATATTGGAAGCGGACGCACAAATTTGGTATCCGATTACCGCATTCAGTTGAAGAGGCTTTGAGGTTCGACGAGGAGACGGGAACTGACTTCTGGCGAAAAGCGATCGAGAAGGAGATGAGAAATGTTTTACCTGCTTTTGAGTTTAGAGACGACGATAAGATGCCTATCGGGTATGAATGCATAAGATGCCATATGGTTTTCGACGTCAAGATCGGTGATTTGACCAGGAAGGCGAGGTTTTGTGCGAACGGTAATGAAACGGATCCCCCAAAGGATTCAACCTTTTCGACTGTGGTGTCTCGAGACACTGTTCGGCTCTTCTTCTTAATGGCAGCACTTCACGATACGGACATATTATCGGCCGACATTCAGAACGCCTATCTGAATGCTCCGGCGAGGGAGAGGTTATACACTATAGCGGGGAAGGAGTTTGGTCCCAAGAATGAAGGACGTCCGGTGATGATCGTGCGTGCACTTTATGGATTACGGAGCAGCGGCAAGTCTTTTCGCGACTTTCTCGCAAACAATCTTCGAGAGATGGGGTACGTAAGTACTAAGGCAGACCCGGACCTGTGGATGATGCCAGACACTAAAACAGATGGTACGGAATACTACCGATACGTTATCTGCTATGTCGATGATGTGGCGGTTACAATGGAGGAACCCAAACGGTTTATGGACGAGCTAGGGCTGCGATTCACTTTGAAAGAAGGGAGTGTGCAGGAACCAATACTGTATTTGGGTGCCGATGTTATGAAATGGTATATCGCTGAGTCAGACGAACCGGGAAAGGTTCGATGGGCATTGGCGTCTACGAAATATACCAGGAGGGCAATCGCTGACCTTGAGACCGAACTAGATTCAATAGGAAAGCGACTTCCCACAAAGGTCGTTACTCCACTTGCCAGTGCTTACCGGCCGGAGTTGGACCAAACAACGGAGTTGAATGCCGAGAGGCAGAACTACTATCAGGGGCTGATAGGCATACTCCGTTGGATATGCGAACTCGGACGGCTCGATATACTCATGCCGGTATCGATGATGTCTCGATATTTGGTGGCTGCTAGAAAAGGCCACTTGGATCAACTCTTTCATATCTTTGCGTATTTGAAGCGATATGATTCGTCGACGATGGTCTTTGACGATACGGAACCTGCCTTTGATGAGAGGAGGTTTAAGGTTTGTGATTGGAGTGAATACTATCCTGGGGCTACGGAAGCTTTGCCTCCGGATATGCCGACACCCCGAGGACGTTCCTTTGTGATGTCTTGCTTCGTTGATGCAGACCATGCGGGGTGCAGAGTTACGAGGCGATCGCACACGGGTGTGATCATCTTCGTTAATCGAGCTCCAATATTGTGGTATTCAAAAAGACAGAATACGGTAGAGTCCTCAACTTTCGGATCGGAGTTTGTTGCAATGCGGATTGCAATCGAAATGATTGAAGGACTACGTTATAAGCTGCGGATGATGGGTGTAGGGATCGATGGGCCATGCAATGTGTTTTGCGATAACAATGCAGTGGTGCTGAATTCAGCTAACCCGGAATCCGTGTTGAAGAAGAAGCATGCGGCTATCAATTATCATCGGGCGCGAGAGGCAATCGCTGCGGGAGTGATTAGAGTTGCAAAGGAAGACACGGCGACGAATATTGCCGATTTGTTGACGAAATGTTTGCCTGGTCCGACCTTACGCGAGCATGCGGGTCGGATATTATGGTGACGATGTGCTTCGGCACAACCCCTTTTTTTTATTTTAATACCGAGGTTCCCAAAATGGTGCCTCAGGCCTCTGTTGGGTGATGATTGTTCCGAGGCAAATCGACCCGCGTACCACGTATCAATTTGTGGGGACTGTTAAGTTTGGCTCGTGCTATCGTGTTTTCAGGCTACTGTTTATGCACATATGCATGACCGTAGTGGACATGTCCATACGGTAGCAGTGTACAGTAGAGAAGCTCGATATCATACGTTTATATTCTTGTAATCCTATTCTAATATCACCAACATGCTGCCCCTTCGGGGCATGATCGCCTTGCGAAAGGTTCCGAACAGATTATAGTACTGCACGGGTAGAAGTTAACAATACAATTACAATCCTATGCATCTATGAGAGGCATTCTTGAATCGATCCCGGTCGGTCATTCTCGGAAAGACATTTCAATGCAAAAGAAAAGGTTCGGGAGCCTATTATTGCACATTTGACGGGTCCATACCGTATAGCGTGTACAGTACTGTCTTCAGAACCGGGCAACACATGTACTATGTCATGACGATTCATTCAACAACTGACCTACAGGGAGTCAATTGTCTCCCTTTCCTCGCCTTCAATTGTTACCAACACAATTTCTCTTGTTTCTCACTGTAAAATGAGAAAAACCTTTCACTCCTCATTCCAACTATCCTATTAAAAGCAAGCTTTGTTTTGAATCTCTGTAGCAGCAGCAGTTCATCAGTCATAACACCATCTGAATTCAAACAACTGCATCTATTTTACTACCCCATCAAGCAACTCAACAAAATTCTCATTTGCTACATCCCATCCTTCACTTCTTTCACTTTTTAATCACAATTGTCAGGGGCGTTCTTCACTCAGCAATATTCCCATAGGATGCTGGTAGGATTGTGGGAGGCAACGCCGTTGACAACACCATTATATTGCTCAATTTTTTATCCTACTACTCCCTTCTCAACTCAGTTTTCCCTCCTCTCATCCAACTTAATTTTCTAAGGAAAACAACCTCGTTTCTACCTAGTTTAAAGTCTATCATGCGTGAAGAAGAATTCGTGTTTCATTATGATGGGCACCTATGTAAAAAGCAAATACGATGCTTCCAAATGTACATCTACAGATATTTTAAAAAAAAGATGCAGGGCAATATGAAGACGTCACCTTGTATGTGATAGGATAAAAAATGCCTCCAGGCTCCAGGCCTGTTTCACCCTACCATAGGATGCAAAATTGCCACCTACCATCTTTTCCAGTTTTTTACAGTCGAATAACATTCAACAACGAATATGACCGAAAAATCATCCTACCATCCGACCCAAAAATTGCCGCGTTAAGAATGCCCTTCAAACTTCAAAGTAGTACTGGGAGTACGTTTACAAGCACATAGTAACCTTAATCTTAGATGTTTCCCAAAGTGACTGGTGATCACCATGATGAGAAAACTTCAATTACTCAGACAGTCATCCATCACCCACCTTCTGTGCTGTATTCAAAAGCACACCCTTCTATTTTGTCATATGCTATCTTGGATTATGTGTGTGATACTTGTGGCTGGGTTAAACATGTACTCCGAGTACGTAGTAGCTAAGGACTATGCAAGTAGCCTTGTACTAGCCATTCCAGGTTGTACCAAGTCATGTTGTATGCAAAATGATTCACTCACAAAGCATTGGGCCCTGTCTGAAACACTGCATCTACTTTCTTTTCTATCCTTCATCAAGTCCCTCTGCATTGAAGGACCACCGTTGCAACATGATATGTCTTGATACAAAGGGGGTTCTGCTGATCACAATCACAGACCTACAAACCTACGTACAATCAACCTGCACTTTTGCAGGTGACCAAAAATCTTTGACTTTGCTGCAATCAACATCAGCACCTTGCAGTGTTCCAGCATCACAATGGCCTGTTGCACATGATGAACCATCAGGCAGGTTAAGAACAGAAAAACAATAATGGAATATTGGTTTTTGTACACCTGTTTGGTGAAGTACGCTTGACATCAGGTTGTCAATTGGACTAACAACATGTCAAACACTTGGTCCAGTTAGTTACACTCATTCACTCATGTAACAACCACTCAATGAATCCCACTCACAGGCTGACCCCGGTACTCGCCAAATTTGTTGCTATGCTTAGTAGCAGCAGCTACTAACAACGAAAAGAAGTGATTCATGTCCACCAAGAAGTGTTCAACAGGGGGAACAAAGAGGAGAGAGTGAGTTAGAAAAGAACATGCCATTGTATGGTGATGTGGGATAGGAAGAATGACCTACAGGAGTCCAAGCCCCACGGAGCCAGCTTGTTGAAGCAATGCTAAACAAAAACGCCTTCTAGAGGAAAGCAACGGTAATGCGTAATGCCAAACAAGTCTTCTTTACCAAATAAAGACACCTACTAGAGTGTCTACAGGTCCGACGGGGTTAATTGACCCCATTTGGTGTTAATCAACCCTGTATTTGCCAATCTCGGATATGCTTCCACTTATCTTGTCCTATGTCTGTTGGACTCCATCTTGGCCTATCTCCTTGGAACACTGACATGCTTGGCCTAAATAGGCAATTGAGTTAGTTGTTATTCAATTAATAAACGCAATATTGAGCTAAAAACATGCATGTATTTCATTGTTCATTTTTGACCATGACATCACATTGTCCACAGCTCACGATGTTCAAATCCAATTTAGCTCAAAAGTGGCAGTAATGATACTCCAAAAAATAGTCGAACGTTGGCCACTCAGCATGTTTGTCTCAAAGCCTCAATTTGGCATTGCAGAATTGAATGAAAATGGACTTGAAAAAAACTGTTTTGATATTGCGTAGAACATCTACCACACACTGCGCATGATTGCCTATCTGTAGTCAGAGACTGATTGGGGGATAAAAATGAAGTATTGCATTTTTTCACATCCCTGACTTCCACAGGAAACAAAGAACAAGGAAAATGGATCAAATGAATGCAGAAAAGTGTTGTTATCTTATCACATTGATTACTGCAACTGGAGCATTATTTCCAGTGGCCCATAATATGAAATGTACAGAAAAGCATCTTGCATCACGTACAAAAATGATGGGGTTGATTAACCCCATGTTCCCGGACCTGTAGACACTAGATGAAAGCAACAGTAATTCCAAGCAAATCTTCTTTACTAATTATGAAGGGTAAATCAAAGCCTTTAGAGGCAATGGCAATGAGATTAATCCTTGCCAAGTATGAATGAAAGCAATAAAGAAATGGAATATTTGCTCCGACAATACTGTTGGACACGGAGCTCGCACACGTTCCACCGCTACCGTGCGGATGACGGTAAACAAATGTTGACTTCGACAGTGTTGTTAGGATTACAAGTACTGTAGTACCACGTACCATATAGTAACTACGTCATTAGAAACTGTTACGAACCGTGTGGCTCTTCCTGCGGGATCATGAGAAGGCGTCAAAAGAGTGTGAATCTTCTGGATTTTGGTAATTACTTGTTACTTGTGAACATGGTTTCAGGTTTCACAGCAGAGTAAGCTGAGCCAAGGTGCGTGTGGTATTAGACCTGGCTTACAAGTGTCCTTTCCTCCGTAAAAAGTAAAAATGCAATTTCAAGACTCCTGCTCCGGACTCAGAAGTCGAGACTACTTCCACAGCGACATCAGGAACATCCGAAGAGTTCCTTCAACGTGACTCATTACCAGACTGACGTTGTAGGATTTCACCAACGGCTTAAATGACTGAAATTGTAATCGAGCTGGATTGGCCGAACCTATTCCTTGTTACTTGTGTCCTCAAAAATGACGCCACTTTGACACTTCTTCCGGCAGCTGTAATATGTTGGTCCAAAAAGTGTTCGTTTCCAATGAATATATCATATTAGAGACTGTGGCGGATAAATCAATACTCGTACACTCCTACTGGCGTATTGAAGTGGACGGTATCTGCATGATGCATACAGTACCGTACAATCAAGAAATATTTATACAGGTATGTACTCGGAGCTCGGAGTACTCGAGTACCGGGTAGTAAACTTTTGGAGTTGGCGTTATCCATAGTGAAAGTGTCTGGTATTGTACTTGTACCTTGTACTTGTACTCAGTCTTGGACTACAAGTACTTATTGCATCACACCCTATACGTCCGAGTGTATATATATATGTATATGCATATACGAAATACGCACAGACCTCATACGAGCCAAATTTCTCGTGACGACGAACAGACCCGTAGTACAACTACCACACTAACACTATGATAGTTACTGATGGACGTCTGAGGTCCTCCTCAGCACGTCTGCCGCTTCCTCAGTAGTACAGAAGTACTGGGTTGCTCATAAAAAAGGGTTCGCGAAGCGGGAACTTTCAGTTGCAATTTCATGCGAAAGGATTCGATTCTTTAATTCCTCTGAGTTTATCAACGAAGTTGACATCATGTCTCGATCGGACTCAACTGATTGGCCATACCGGAGCCAAGAATTGCAGTTTCTGTTTTGCCGTGATCCAGGTAGATTCCTATCAATGACTCGAGGTTCTCACAAATCCAGCGAACCTGAGCAAATCCTGAGCTTGTGACCACTACGCCTGATTCAACTTCGCATTACGAAGCCGATCACAAATAAAAATTGAATAATTCGCGATGATTCAGCAAGACAACACGACGACGAAGCACAACGCAGTCCTCATCGAACCTGACATGAATGAGCAGCCACCATGTAAGAAGCTCAAGACTTGCGCACAGAATGACTTGGCTGAAGCGCTACTTGACCTGAGGAAGTGTACTTCCTCCCGTGGGAACCTCTCTTCCGTCCTTCATTATCGTTACCCTATGGTACTCCTGGAGGAAGCGCTCAGTTCATGTCGTGTGATGATTCAACACCTATCTCAGATGATGAAGAAGATTCATCTTCAATCACGCCTTTCCGTCGCGCGCCGCCGCCAAATCAAGGAGCAGATTCGAAACCACAGGAAGGCTTTCATCAAGTTTCAATCTGCCGTTTTGCCGCGCGCTTCCAATTGACGACCTCTCCCACCTGCGCCGCGTTTCCTCGATGCGCTCCTGCTCAGGCTCTGAATACTTCCACTACATCACCCTGAATAACAGGAATCGTTGACGAATCTTGGAGTTGGGAGATATCCGCATGACTGTCATTGCCCTCCTTTCTCGAATATGTCATCATCAAGAATGCTATGCATCGCACTTGCTATCTAACCTAGAATAGAAATACAACGCTTGAAGCAATGGCTTTCATTATTATCTTAGACGAAACAACTAAAGTATGAGCGAAACGTGCATATTCGCGGATGAGTGTACCTGTACCATGTCGCAGATTGTGTCAACTGATTGATGGCTGCTGATCCCGCCCAGGAAATGAAGATTCAGGCTTTGAATCTTCCACGTAACACTTGGCCATGACTCCTGGTTTCCGTGAGGTGCCAAGAACTTGGGTGCCGGAAGGAACACTTCCGCATCGCCAGAGGCTTGGCGAGTTTATTGTACGAAAGCCAATGGTAATTACACAATTTAAGTCCTCTGGTGGTCCGATACCAGATGCATAAGGTGGTTGGTATGCGTACCTGGTAGTGCATTACGCACAAACCACATCATCCTCACATGTTTGGGTCCCATAGAGTGCCCTGTACGTTGCGAGTTTCATGTTTGATGCTTGATCTCATTCTTCGCGTATGCATAACAGGTTTGTCAGAGGTTGAGAATGCCTGCCTGGTGAAAGTGCAGAGCGCAGTCACTCGAATGCATGGTTCACGACTCACGACCACATCAGGACCAATACCGCATTGCTCGCTTTGGTGTTCAAACATATGACATGTTCATATGACATCTTTCGCTCGTACTTCAAGTACTTTGTACTCGTACTCCGAGTACACTTCGTACCTGTTAGCTTGTGGTACTACGGAGTCTGGAGTAGCCTACTGTACTGGTACTGGTACTTGTACTTGGTACTAAATGGTACTACCGTACTAGGTAGTCATCTATGATATAATTGTTGGCTTGGACCTCGGACTCCAGTCGAACACTTCTACATATATGCATATGTTCTCTATTTGTTATTTATACAATACCAGGTGCGTCACACATTCGTACCCTGTGGCGTTTGGTCTGTGGTCTGTGGTATGCACGTCATCGCTTTGACGTCATCCCGCTACGTGTCTGCAGTACGGAATACCAGAATCGTATTACCAGTTACATGACACGTAGGAATATCTACTGTGTACTGTACCTCATAAATGGTTTGGAGCTTGGAGTCTGTATGTACATACGAACATTCGAGTCCCTCGGTACACGATGTACGATTCACTTCGAATCCGACGACAACCTCAATTCAAATCCAATCGAGATATTGCACCAGGAAAACATTCCTTGCCATATGGAGCTCAGGTGTTTGCAGGGAGTGACAATCACTTGAGAGGCCTGTTTGCTGATAATGACATTAAAGACAGAGGTTCGGCAGCTTTGGCAGTCACCAAACTTACACTATTGAGCAGGATCTCTCATTTTATTTAGGCAAAATGAAACCTTATCTTTTCAATGATTTCAAGAAATTGTTATGACAGTTCAACTGCTACTTTCTTCAAGCCATAAGCATTACGTGATGATGTTATTTATGGCTGGCAGTATGTGTAGCACATATTTTTACCTGAAAGCATCATCCCTACGCCGGTACCGGTATGCCGTATTGCAACTCACAAGTTTTTAAAACTAAGGTTGCTTTGATGACGGCAACTAACAACTAGTAGAACATGATCACCAAATTACAGGGTAAAGCCAGCCACTAGGTTAGCATTCCAAGGATATATTGAACCTCGATCTCAATTGTATTGTCAGGGAACTGGGAGGTGTCAAAACCAAAAATGGCAGAAGAATTCCATATGGAAGCATCGCTGCAATAGTGTGGAAAATGCTACATATACATTTGTGGTTGATGATGGAAATGATTCAGAAAAAATTGAGAAAGCAAATAAAAGCTCGTCAACTTGATGATTGTACTCATTGATGCTGGGACAAGATTACTAATGAGGACATTGCAATTTTGACGCTGCGACCAGAGCTACACACGGCTGATGACAAGGTTGACAGCTCACAACGTGATGATGGCTCACACCATGCAGAAGAGCCAATCTGCCCATCAGGAATCCGAGGGCAAAGGAAGGTAGGTGGGGGCTGAAGTAGTCAGCTCCTTCGTTGACTAGGCCAGTAAAATCGAGAATCATCCGTATTCACCCCTAGTAGAGATGATCTGGCTGGCTGCAGTAGAAATAGCAGCGAGGGCAATCATAATGTGGAGCGTAGGAAGGACGAGTCCCACATATCCCATATCCCATGCCACGCCACACGCCACACGCCACACGCCACATGCACATGTCGCCATGTCGCATGTCCGCATGTCGAATGTCGCATGTACCACAATAACCTAAAAATAGAGTTGAGTCACGAATGAAGGATCTTCTCTATATGCGATACAAGTATAAACATAGTAGTGAGACAGGGTTTAGTAAAACAGTACTGAGACGAATTCTGCCGGAGCCTGGAAAAGCATAACCATACACTAATACTTTCATTTTCGTCACGTTAGCACTGATTCCTCTTTTGATTTGGTATGGGGGTTGACGTGGGTATAATTGGATAAGTTGACGTGGCTCAGATCTTACAGTGCAGTGAAGTGCAGTGAATTCAGACGCCAGCGAGGACCGGAATTTTACATAAATTGGTGCACGCTTCATCATGTCCGCGAAGCGGAACGCAACCACACAATCAGGAAAGTCTGCACTGAAGAAGCAAGCAGGAAGACCTGCAAAGAAACATTGCATAGATGATGCAGTGCGAATGGTAAGGGGCTTTGTTTGAGAAACGTGGGCTCAGTGTATGCCTTTTTTTGGGAGATGTCGATATGAATTGAATTTCAAAGTTTGTGTAGAATTCTACTGACAATTTGTACTGGGAAATCCTTGACAGGTGATCGACAAAGATCTGCATTATGATGAAGCAATCTGGGCTTGTCGTTTGTTTGACACCCTTACCAGACAAACTCCTAGGTACCGTGTGAGGAAGGAACTGGAACAGAGGATACAAGAGGAGTATGAAAAAGTGGCAATGTATGTTGCGATTTGCGAAAGAGAGCGATGAAGAGGAGGTGGACGCTTGCAACGGATGGACAGTTGCAACAGAGAAACTTGTATTGCCATCGACCACCACGCCAACGACAAATTCTACGTTGTCAGAAGCAGGATCAAGCAACATAACTTCAGCTAGTGGAAGGAGCAAATGCAAAACTTGAAGAAAAAGGAGGCCATCATTGCAAAATTGGCGGCAATGGAAAGGGACTGGACAACATATTTCCCGGCACCAACAGAAGTTTAAAGGCTCAGTCCTATTAATACAGTAGTTCTTAACACATTTAGATCATTTGGAATCAAATCCTTCATCATCTTCCTGTTCATTCTGCATCATCATGGTCGGAATTGAATTAATGCATAATTTTGCAGTCCCATCTCGTCTTATTTGTATGGGAGTCTCATTTTTATGTTCTCTAAATCCGGGTTCCAAAGCAGCCGACTAAACGTAACTTCACCAATAACCGTACTTCTTCAAATCTTCTTGATTTAATCTGTTCACGGGATAATGCTCTTTCATTTGGTATGTCTTAGGCCGGAGCTTTCAGCCACAAAACGTTTTCCCAAACGAGCATGCACGTTTTGTCTTTGCGGAAACTCAAAAATGGTCCTTGCAGTCATACTCCTAGAATTAATTACAAAGCAGACGACTTGGACTGCTATTTATGTTTTACATATTGGCATGTATAAGAGTATTAGAAATTTGGCGTTGAATCGATTTCAGTACAAAAGATACTAAAGTTATCATGTGGTTCAGTAGAGCTTTATTGACAGAATCTTCGACACATCATGCAAGTATCATACGTCGAAGAACAAAATTTCCGCCATGAGCAAATCCACAAAAAACCGGTCGAAACGGTCGACCAACATATCGGGCGGACTCCAAAAAGAGATACAGGCACTCATTGCGTATGCCTGCTATGATTCGCCTTCTCTGATCCGGCGAGGAGGGTCTCTGGGGGAGAGCGCGATCGAAAACAAGATGACTTCCATCTTCTATGGAGAAGGTACGAATGGCGCCGACCCAAACTTGATCACGTACGACGATCAGTTTTGCTCGGCTTGAACAAATTCAAGGGGCTCTACACGCAGTCGGTACATGCGGCCGCAGGAGGGCCAACTTCATCCACTGGAGAAGTGATTCTTTCGATTCCAGCTTTTTACACCGCCACAAGAAGCTCTTTATCTACGTTGGTGAGGGTTCGATTGATAAGGCGATACTGTCGCAAAAGTCACTGCTTTCGGTTGGAGAAGATTTCGGGCCGCACGCTTCATCGCAATGCCAAGACGGTCTTGTGCAATTGCAAGAAGATGATGGCGATTGTAACGAGAAAAGGTTCGCCGTATAGAGATGGAAAGTTTCCATCCGGAACGAACTGGGAGGACTATATATTGTGGTGCCTCATCGAAATGGGCAAGGAATGCGATCGTGCGGAAGCGGAGAAGATAGATTCTGTTGTCGTCGTCGCCACCAATAGAAACGTCGTCGAAGGGAGAAGGCAAACGGACGAGCACGAGGAGGAGATGTTGGATTCTTGGGCGAGGACGACAACGAGCAGAATGATACACCAAGCATACTTGCCAACTCGAGCGAAGATTCAGACGAGGCGGACCGGTACCCAGATAAGACGTTCTTTCGGTGTGGTGTCGGCTTTCTTGCGTGGGCCCTATGGGGGCACATACCAATCCACAATAGTGCTTGCATGCAATCAGATTCGTTCGGCGACCTCAAAAAAAATGCGTCGGTCGGCAGAAACGTAGCGTCTCGTGCGCAGATGCGCAAGTTGATGATTGCAGAATGTGCGGCGAGTGTCGATAACCGTCGAGGAAGGAAGCGTCGCGTCACTGAGGATGAAGTGCTGCCTGTGCCTGCACCGTTAGTCGATTCGTCCAGCAAGTTGATTCTTGCCAAGACGTTGCAATATTTGAACGCCGATTCCTTGGAAAAGGAAAGGCAGAAGAACGCACAATACATGATTAGAAGCGTTCGTGACAAGTTGACTGCGCGTCGTCGGAACGAGGATTCGATTCTGCGAGAGCTCGATCGATTTGCGAAACATAAGAAGAAGCCTGGTGAGGCTTTGATCAACAAACGTGATGCGCTTGAAATAGAAATCGCGTCCCTCGAAGAAAAGCTCGACGGGTTGCAAAGTGACGAATGTCGTCGACACAGCGACATGCTCAAGGAACGAAGCTTGGAGATTCTTGCAACGTCGTCTTCATCGGATGCGGCGACAACGATTGCTAGAAGTGATAACAACAATCAATCCTCCTCTGCGGATTCGGCCGATGACGATGAGGATGACGTTGTTGATGTAACTCCGGCGGCGGCCGCGGCGATGCATACGATCGTCAACGAAGGATGGTGTATTGAATGCAATACACCATCAAATCACTCGTGCCGCAAGTGCAAGAAGTGTGTTTGCTCGTTGTGTTGTGGTCAGCGAGAGCTCGAAAATGTTTGGTGGTGCAACGCGTGTTTTAGCACGCAAACTGTTGTGAATCAACAATTGATTCGCGATGGCAACTACGATTCTGACGAGGAGGACAACTGACGATAGTACTACTACTAGATAGCAATGAAATTAGTAACAAATATATATTACGTAATTGATTAGATGTACTACCCAGGAAGGATAGGAACTGGCTTCGTATTTTTTGCGAAGCGCTTCGGCCACTTCAACTTGTCCTCATGAAAGGCGATGTTGAAATTCTCAATCAACATCGCCCTGAATCGATTAAATTCAATCGACTTCACGCTTGTTCCCGATCGAATCAAGTGAGCATCATTATCGCCGTCGTCGTCGTCATCGTCGTCGTCACAATCACGTGCATCATCCTCGTGATTCGCCTGAAATCCGAATCGCAAACTATCGAACGTTCGCAATCTATGACCTTCATTCCCAATAGGATCTACAAGACGTCGAATAGCAGCAGGGATATCCTCGTCTTGGAACTCTCCATCGTCGTTCTCGTAGCTCGATGGGACACCATCGTCCCATTTGTGCGACAATCCGTCGACATCCAACAAGTGGTTGTGCAAAGCACAGCAAGTCATCCATATGTTGTCGCTTGCTTCAGTATTGTGGACGCGAATGCCCGTCTTTAGTATCCTCCAACGACCTTTAAGGATGCCAAACGTGCACTCTACGTCTTTCTAAGTGCTTCTAGCCACTGGGAGAAGCGTAGCTCCGATCGATTGCACGTGTCTTTCATTGGAGGAATCGTCGTCGGCCATCGGAGGTACCCATTGTCGACGATGACGTATGCACCCTTGATCGTCACGTCCTCTACTTCGTCCTCGCCAGTTGTCACAGTACCAGTATCGTCCTTTCTTCCCTTTTCAACGTGAAATCAACCATCTCATCGAAAGCACCATCACGTAGATCGGACATGAACGAATCGAAACGAATGAGAGCCTTGTCGTTCCACCTTCCTGGGTGGCCTGTGGTAGTATGTAGTATCTGACGGCGATGATTGACCGTCAGATTATACGTCCTTGTTGTTGCATCTGACCCCATTTTGTAGCCAATGTGCGCTTGTCGAAACGCAGCAGTGACCTTGTCCAACGGAATGTGCGTCGCGTCGGTACTCCCGATACATCCAGGAAACCCGGCCACCGCATACTCGGACTCGCAACTTCGCAAGTCGGCCGTACTCTGAGGCATTTGCACGAAGCGAGGGTACAAAAATTTCGCACCATACGTCGTGAAAGCGTGAAAAAAAACAGCGATGGACATCGCGACTTACTTTGGTGGCCTCTTCGATGTCATCAAAAGTCCACCCCCTGCCCAAGTACCGAAGTGAGCCTAAAAGGAGAAGTTCAAGGGGCGAAACTTTCTTGTTGTTTTGCCTTCCAGTGAAGCCATGATCGGCTTCTGTCCGCCATCGGTCAAACAAGCCATCGCAATCGTCACCACAAACCCATTCCAACACCTGTATGTATGACACATACGGCAACCTGAACCTCTGTCGGAAAACCTTATTCCAAAAAGGGCAGTCCGGTTCAGGATTCTCCACATAGTCAATCCACCAGCTGCTCATTTGGGGGCACACTCTACTCATTTTTCCAGTGGTTGGGTCGCAATACCACTGCCTCTTCATCTTTCGTCTTTTTTTCCGGCGACCGCGAAATCTCTCACGATGACGCCTGAGGTCTATCGCGTCAAATTCTTTCTGTTCCTCGTCCTCAAGCTCAACCATACCCATCATCGTTAGCAGAACGTTTCTTTTCCTCTCATCTGCTGCCGCCTGCTGTGCCATGTATTCTTCAAGCTTGTCGTCGTCGACCCCGCCATCATCATCGATACAATCGTCCTCATTGCCCAAATATCCATCTTCATCCAATAAACCTTCATAGAACGCGTTCAGAGCATCATTAGTATCCATCCTTCTATGTGGGTTGATGCTATGTTTATAGATGCAATATGATGAAGTCGCCGCCAATGCCGTTGTCATTGGAAGGTTGCAATTCTACAAAACATCATCCGATGCATCTCGAAAACCCTATTAAGGAATACTTTAGTGATGGGGTTTGTAAAAAATCCGGCTGTTCACAAACGCTCGAAAACGGTTTGTTAAAAACCCGGATGCACAAAGCGATCAAGCCCGTTTGCGAGGACTTTTTGTGGCTGCAAGGACGATATTTTCACAGAATAGACTACTACGGTTTGTTTTGCGAGACATTTTGTTGGCTGAAAGCACCGGCCTTAGAGGACTGTACGGTGATTTCTTGGTGTCAATTGATTTTGTGGCTCCCACTACTATGTTTATACTTGTACCCTGTAGATATCATACACTGTCATACATACTCGCAGTATTTGCCATCCAAACAGTACATACATGTAGATAGTCATATCCTACTATATTATAAATTAATTGTGTGCGTGTGTGCGTGCGTGCGTCCGTCTGTTACGGAGTATGACCACTCTGGGGTACTGGATCAAATGAATACTGTCTCATACTCGGAGTATCATATGATATATGTCATACATGCACTCCAACTCCGTAAGCGATGTCGGTAAGATTTGCATATACCATATACGTAGTTGCGTCAGTGCGTGCGTCTGTTACGGAGTATGACCACTCTGGGGTACTGCACTACTTGCGTATAGTACTGAACTGTACAAACAGTACACACAACCGTGCACAACCCATACCGTACACGTATTCCAAAAGTCCGACCAATTGGGAGGTACCCACTAGTTTGCTATAAGTTGTTTCGCAGAGCTGTGGCCAATTGATGAGCAACTCATGTTTTGATTTGCAACCACGTTCCATATCGACTTACAGAGTAATGGTCCTTCATCATGGGTCGAGGCTTCGAACTCTCGGTTCTTTCTCATGCATTTGTGGCAATATCAACGGCCATTTTGGTTAGTTGCCTCCATTCTTTTCGATTCTCTGAAATTCAGCTCGCTGATGCTGATATTAAGGAGATTTATCCGACTTCCTTATCGCAGTCAACAGCAACCGTGTATCAAATCGATCCAATGGCAGAGGCGACAACCTCGTTTCACTCAGTGAGCAGAGCATCAACGCGAATCGATCTCTTCTCGTGTCCTCAATATCGATTACGAGTCGCCCCCAAGGTCAATTTCATGTTGGGAATGGGTCACAAAATGACGGAAGTCTTGGTACGCCATGACACGAGGGTACTGTTTTTGCTTCGACACTGATCACTTCGGCAATGACATGGATCTGTATCATCTGCTCCTCGAACCAGTCTTTCCGGATTGCGGAACAATGTTGCCGAACCGTACCTTGGAACACACCACAATCAAAGACTTGGAAAAACAAGACATCACACTTCTTGCTGGCAACGATACGGTCGTCCAATGGATTTATCCTGACTCGGGAGAGGTTTGGCCCAAAATCCAACAGGAAAAAATGCCTTTGGGACATGGCGATGTACTTGCTTTTGTCCATAGCTTTCTGCGCGACAATAGGTTGGTGGAAGACGTCATATATCCGTGGTATCAGCAGAAAAAAGAAATCGAAAACGTCTTCTCGACAGACGGAAACACGACGACGGCTAGTGCCACAAATTTGACTGCAGAGAGCGATCGTGGTCACGATGTTTTTGATAGTCCAATCAAGGTTTTGAGCGCAGCGTTTCATCTTCGAGTTGGTGACTTGGTTCTCGAGGCGTCGGAATCATATTGGCGCAACGTTCTGACCGCTACGAGGGACATCGTGGAACTTGAACATGGTCCTGGTCACACAGTTCACATCTACTGGGTCTATTTTCGGGCCAACTTTGGTGGTTCATCAGGCGCCAGGATGCGTGAGAGTCTGTCCCATAATGTGGCCGGAGAATGGCCCTCAGCCTCGCATGCTACCCAAGTCGCAACAGAACTATGTAAGGAGTTTGACAGCGTGAAATGCTTATGGAAGTCGGGCACGAACATTCTTGAGACGATCAACCTATTTGTTGAATCTGATATTGTGTACGCATCCGGCAGCTCGTTTTCGCAAGTACTGTCGCTTTTCAATCAAGGCATACGATTGCTGGCTCTTCCCAAGGAGATACACTACTTTGGTACAGCCACCAAGGGCAGCGTCCACTTCTTACAAGCGAGTACTACTGCCTACAGTAGTTTACGGTACTATTTTATCGACGGAACCGGTGAGCTCTTTGATGAGCACTACGCTCATCTGCGACTGAGCCCTCCCCATCGCTCCCATTACCATAGTTCGTGTATACATTTTTCGAAACCTTTCGTCATCGTTTACAGGCTCCATAGTGGCGGATTCACGCTTTGCTTGATATTAGGTTGTTCACACTCGGACTCAAAGTTCACTTGGCTAGATCAGGAATCTTTCAGGACCCACCGGAAAGACCGGATACTTAGCTCAAAATGTAACGATCCACACGCCATATATTTCACAAGGGGCATCAAGATTGAAACACCTAATCGGGATTATGTGATCTGTGGAATGTTGTTGTCATCGGCATGGCTGACTTTCTTTCCTGGAGGGAGTCAACTTGCAACAGCTATTGACATCGTCAAACGCGGCTGTTCCTCTAGGTCATTCATCACCAGGGTAACGAAGTTGTGGGAATGCAGAACCACACTAGAGTCTACTCCACTCCTTGCAGGACAAATTTGGCAGCCTCCAACTTACCACGGTATCGTCCGCGCTTCTGCGGAGAACTCCGCCAAGTTCCGGCTCCAGACAATCATCTTTGTCGCTCGCATTCTCCACAAAAGCCTTCTTTTGCGTGGAATTCTAAGTGAAGAAAGGGGATCAGTATCGTCAGGGTCGGCGTCGTTCTCCGCCGAGCCTCCTTCCTCAGGTAGCGACGACTTCGCTCGCTCCTTTCGAGGTATCACGTAGGATGCATTCGGTAAGGGGCCCTTCGCCTTCGCAGGGACAGGTGACTCGATATTTCTGGTCTCTTTGTCCTTATTGAGGTCGCCATCTTCATTGCTGTGCCTACCTACAGTATTTCGTCGAGGTCTTGACGACACAGAGTTGTCCCGTGACTGCATGGCCGTCGCCATAACCTCCACTTTTGACCTCTTAGGTTGTTTAAGGCGGCACTTCTTGGGGCTTGTACTCTCTTCGTACGCGCTATCTTCGTCGAATGAATCCAGGCCGGCACTCAAGGTATTCGACTCTAGGAATTCACTCGCATCCAACTTCGAACCTACAGCATTAGATTCGTCAGCCTCTTTCCTCGAATGATCAGCGTTCGTGCGCTCCCTACGGTCAGGAAACGATAATGTCTTGCGCTTCCGAATCGCACGCCTCTCCACAGAGTGAAGGGACTCATGTGTTGTGGCATCCCCAGCACGTGCCTCATCGTCGTTCTTCACTTTTCGAGGCTCGTTCGGAGATGCTGAAATTCCTTGCTCCTTTAATGCATTGTCCTCCTCTAATTCATTCACAACAGGTGCAGCGACTTCGGATGGAGCAGCATTCGGGGGACGACCCCTTTTCCTCGGCGGCTCTGTGTCGCAGATGTCGTCCAACCCATGAAGATCGGAGTGCTTCCTTTTTAAACGGTTAGGATCATTCTTCACGACAGATGCGCTTCTACTCGGAGCTTTCTGCTTCGCTGGTTTCTGTTTCAACATTTTTTTAGTTTTCAAAAATTCGGAATACAGCATTCCATCCTCGAGGCGCTCGGGTTTCAAGAAATCGTCAATCTCAGCGACATCCGTTTCGAACACCTCTCCCTCCGGAAGAACTTGTTCCCCAGGTAAACGACGGTCGCCAAGAACAAACTTTGGGGATTTGTCATCCTCGTGAAGAGATGAAGGCGCAGTCTCGTCCACAACAATCTTTTCGCTTCCCAACCCCAGGAGCCTCGACTTCGACCTGTATGCAATACCTAGCCATTGAACAAAGAAATCAATCTCCAAATTCGTCAACGGACCAACCAAACTTGGAGTGTTTAGCACTGCGCGAAGCGCACGTTCCAAAATGACTGTCGGCCCGCTTTCCACTTCATCGTACGATCGATTTCTCAAAGCAGCGCCGAAAGCGGCCAACCGGCAACGTCTCGCATCTGCACAACGACTTTCTGGGGTGGAATCTACAATCTTGAGTTGTTCCTTCGACATTTTCTTTTCGTCCTCTCCAGGCTCAATTAGCGGTTCCCAATTAGAACCATATTCGACCCACCACTCAGTCCATCGCCAGGCCCAGCCAAGATAGTTCATGACAACAATCGCCGAGTTTAGAAGCCGCGATGCGTGACTAATGCTCATGCTCTTCGTGTCGTCCATTTTCTTGCCTACTCTGAGCTTTTCGAACTCTATTAGATCTTCTAGTCTTGCTCTGAAAGCGAATTCGCACTTCACATGACGATAGCAATTGATGTGAAAACTTATGTCGCCTCCTGACATGCCAGTGTCGACCTCGAATCCTGCCTGTCGGGCGCAAGTCACATGGGCATGCGACGCCTTTGATCTATGACCTCGTTGCCTGCAGTTTGAGTAGGAGCATTTCATCTTTAAGCCGTCCTTTTGGCCGCAAAGCTCGCAACGATTCATGCCGAGAATGAAGCCTTTTCCGTGAGTCATGATTGCATCGCTCAAGTTTACCTCTTTGCGAGCCATGTCAGTTACGAGTGTGGGGTGCTGCCAGCTGAAGAACTGATGAGTCGATGGGGAGTGTGCACAGAGAACCACCCCTTCGCAATTGAACTTACATTGCACATAGAGCATGCACCCACAATCTTTTCTCAAAGAGGGTTTTTTCGTACTCTCTCTGCCGGTTTAGAGGCCATTTCCTCATAGGGGTGCCTCTTGCCATCCGCAACCACCCTCCTGGCTGAAAACAGAGAATGCACTTCGGCTTTTCTACGTCTGTTCCTGTTGCCTTCGCTTCCTCAAGGTACTTGCACACTTGGCATGTGAACTGCTTCGCCTCAATATCTTCGTCGTCGAAAGGCAGTTTGCAAGAGTCGCAGAATACTATACCACAGCAAACGCACCTGGTTAGATTCTTTCCCTCGTCTTCAATTGTATGGCACACTTCGCATCGAACCCCCTGTAGCTTCCTATTCAAAAGCTCATCAACGAGGGCCTTTTCATTCTCCGGGATGGCGAGAAATTCTCGTCTTTCTTGTGCTGACAATTTACTAAACGATTTGGGTATTGGTTTCGGCTTCGGTTTCTCGACTTCAGGTTCCGGGGGAAATTCTTTCGCCCACATGCGTAGCTGTTCAAGCGTGGAACTGTCGGGGGGAGGGACTACGTCG
Source organism: Fragilaria crotonensis (assembly GCA_022925895.1). Classification (NCBI taxonomy): domain Eukaryota; phylum Bacillariophyta; class Fragilariophyceae; order Fragilariales; family Fragilariaceae; genus Fragilaria; species Fragilaria crotonensis. Next base: position 72,336 of record JAKSYS010000137.1, read on the forward strand.
GAATGCTCTGGACATAAGAGAGTCCATGGATTCAGAAGGACTTCGCCGTGACAATTCTCTCCGTGGATAACTTCGCATCTTCCGAAGGCTCGAGCGCATGTGACGTGTATCCAGTTTTTACAACCAGGTGATCGGCATTGGTTGAAAGAACCCCTGTCACCTTGACACAGCTGGCATGTAATGCCATGGATACGAAAATTGAGCTTCAGATCAACAACATCCTCGACGCAGTCTTTCTTCCCATTGTCGATAAAGTTCAGACCTTGCCACTTCGCACATAGTACATGAACCCATTTTGACACCTTGATACCATCCGCATTTGCCGCGTGGGTGGATGTGTCTGTTCTGATAAATGCGCCTTGCTTTCGGGGGCAAAGTTCGCAGTTGATTGGAAGTGGCGATGGGGCCAGTTTCAACGCGGCGCCTCTTTCAAGTTGACGCGCAACAGCCAATCCAGCCTCTTCACGTCCAAAGTAGCGACATGCAATGCAGTAATAGTCGCCCTCCGGCACTTTTTCGATTCCATAACAATACTGGTGGATCGCAACATTGCAGGCCTCGCAAAAAAGAATTTGATTGTCAGGAGTCACCTCTCCGTCGCCACAAATTTCACAAACCGCATCCATATCTTGATCGCGTTGCTTCTGAAACGCGATATCTAATTCCCTGCGCCGATTCAGGACCGCTTCATATTCAATAAGCGTTTGTTCGTCTTCTTTCCGTCGCGAGACGTCATTTTCGTACTGCAATCTCTTGTGGAGAATTCCTTCCAGAAGAGATCGAAGCTTGGGCTCCGTTTGACTCTCTAAGGACAACAATTGATCTCGTTTTTTGGTCAGAAAATCAAGAATCTGATTTCCACATGCCCCTGCCTCTGTCGCGTTCTCGTGGGTATCGAACATTCGAAGGACACTCCAATTTGGTATTTGCACAGCGTCACTGAGCTCGGCCTCGTTGTTAGCAGGCGTAACATTGTGGGGCAGCGACTCGATCTTGTCACCTTGGACGCGTAAACCGAAGCCAAGCGATCTAATTGTCTCGGCGGCACTGTGTGCGCTCGTGGATGAACGCCGTCTCGACTTTTGAGAATTCGTCGCCGAGCCATTCATATATCTCTGACGTTTTCAGCAGGAAGTCTAACAAGCATGCGGAGGTGAACGTTGTTCTCTTTTGAAGAGTCTGAAGAGAAGTATCTGGAACTTGCGGGGGTGTCTTGTAAAGTAAAAAAGCGTACTTGGAACTGCATTTGTTCAAATCGCACAAAGAGTAGAGCGAGTGTCCTCGCTCTTGAGGGCAACCATTCGAAAGTACGTGGAGAGTAATGTAGCAACAGCTGGATCCGGAGCATGAGCTAAGCCATAAAGATACCACATGCTCGAGCATGTTCTGAGGGCACTGTCAAGACGACGAGCACACCGTTTTCTTTGACTGTAACATCTTCCTCACCTGTGGAGGTTCGTCCATTACCTCCCTTTTCCGTCTTGCCATGCTGACGGTTTTGAGTCTGTCACAAGACTATTTTCATCTCGACCAGATTCTGCAGATTTTGGAAGATCGTTTACAGGCGGCTGGTTCGTCGATACCTCGACTCTTGCACCGGAATGTGACTGTGGCAATACACCATTCGTTCTCGGGGGAGCCGTCCGCCCGCGCCCCTCAGTGATCGATTTGATGTGCAGGGTCAATTCAGATACCTTTGGTTTCTGGATACGCGATGCCAGTGAAGTAACACCATAAGGACCAACAACCTTGGGAGTGGCTTTTTCTTCCTTATTTTCCCCCTTACCGAACTGGTACCACATGAATTCATACCGAATGGAGTAGGTGTCACTTATGATTCCAAACTCTCCACCCCGATCATCGATTCTAAACGCGGACGCATCAACCCCCATGAGGTCCTTAGCCAGGTCCAGGCAAGAGCGGGCTAATGACCGATTCCCTGTATTACTGATAGGTGCCTGGTTAAGAGATTCAATGACTGCACCTGTCTCTTCCGAAAGTGCCTCATAAACCGGATCCACATACCCGAGCAAGGTCTCGTGTCTCCAAATTTGGGGCAGATACCCGGATGGAGGTATGAGGGGAATGTCTCGCACTAGGGGTATCGTTGCAGGATCGAGAGCCACATAATTGTCGTCTGCCGAATCGACCTGAATCCCAGTAGCCTAGCGTAGTATGACAGAGGAACGTGTCAGGCTTTCCGAAAATCAAATCCGACCAAACAAACGTCTCACAGACGCTGGCAGCATCTTGCTGGTGCGACGGCCCACCCACTCGTGGTATATCACAAAGTGGATTTACTATACGATTCGGCTCGTTGTCAACTACAGTGAATGATGCAACAGGCTTCTTCTTCTCCATTTGGTCAACTCTTTGTTTCGGAGTAAATCGACGTCGGCCTCCCTTTTTACCTCCTCTTACATGTGGTACTCTTTTTTGTTGCTGAGTGGCGTGAGTGGCGTTGGTGGCAGAAATCAGAGTCGAGACTGGGGCGCCAGCGACTCTTGCAGACGGATTTTTTCCCAGTCTCGTTTTCGAAGGAGCTGACTGTGGCCGTCCCATGGGTGTCATCTTCGTGGCTCCACCAATTTGATTGGGAACTGTTGCCATCATTTGATTCCTCTCAGTCCGCAAAGCATCAGCCGCTGAACTGGCGAAAGGTTGTGATGGTGCCGGAAGGGACAAGGAACAGAAACGTTTTGTTCCACGGCTGAATCGGTATCACACCTTTTCGATGATTCTGAAACATCAGATTCATTCGCCGCCGATAAATTTGTTACAACACCATTCTCCATGGCAGAAGAGACGATAGAAAGGAGAGCGAGGACAGTGATGGCCAGGAGACCGGAGACTGGAGGTTATCCTCCAACGACATCCGCTAACAACACTCGAGTAGTACTCGTACAATGTACTCAGGGTACTCGAGTACATGTATTACTAGTACCATGTACTGGATGGAAGAACCTTTGCAGTTGTACTTCGAGTAGGGTACTTGTAGAAGGCATACTACAGACTACTCAGTACGACAAGTACCCAGTACATCGTACTCGAATCAGCAAGTTGCGGTAATCTTCTTCAAACACAAAACTTGTTCTCAGGTGGAAGCGACATCGGAAAAGGAAACGAGATTTGTTCTGAAAAGATGATCTGTCATATCAGAGAAACGAAATCAAATCTAATGTGGATGCTGTTAGGAATCCTAAGTACGACATGTATTTGTCGTATTAAAATTGTGGAAAACTCGTCCATGGTCATAACGGAATCTGCGGAATCTCTAAACATTTCTTGAAACCTCTAAAGTTTTGTCTAAAGTCTCATTCTCTCTAAAGACTTTAGACATTAGTGAGATTCCGTGGAACACTTTAGACATTATACAGAGCTTTAGAGGTTTCACTTAAGAGTTTAGAGAGATTCCGTCATGACCAAGGACAGGTGTCCACGATTTTTACTTAACCAAGTGAGCGCGAAATGACTGTGAGTTTATACTTAAACTTGGTTAAGTTGGAATCGAGGAATCTCGTCCGTGGTCATGACGGAATCTGCAGAATCTTAAACATTTTTGAAACCTCTAAAGTTTTGTCTAAAGTCTCATTCTCTCTAAAGACTTTAGACATTAGAGATTCCGTGGAACACTTTAGACATTAGACAAAACTTTAGAGGTTTCACTTAAGAGTTTAGACAGATTCCGTCTTGTCAACTTCGGATTCAGACATGCCTTTTTCTGAATCCAACTTCTACGTACGTAGGATTGCAGTCTTCTTGTATGTAGATTTTATGCTGTATCGTTAAGTAAACTGAAATTCGACATCATTGTTAATCATTCATTGTTTCTTATATACGAGGAAATTATTCCTTTGTCTCGTATGGTATCTATGACGTTTCAGATCTACTGGTTCTATTTTGTTTCACATGTACTACAGATCGTCCTTTCAGAAGAAATTGTTGTTCTGACGAAGCCGCTTCCATCTGTTAACAAGTTTTGTGTTTAAACAGAATGACCGCAACTTGCAGAAGAGCATGATTTTGCTGGCGTGACTATCATATGATCTCGGATCCTGAATTTGGCGGGATGAGTATGTAAGATGTAAGTTATACAAGTATGTATAGCAAGTAGAACTGCTGGTAGCTATAGTAGTATGCATATTCTACAGTGTATGGATAAGTCATACTGTCATACTTCATACTTGTTCTACTGTAAGATTTCGTACTGCAGATTTTACATCTCTTTACATACTAAATTTATGTAGTACTCAGTAGACAACTAGAGAGAGAGATCATTCAGATTTCACTTTTCACTTTATAGTAGGTGCCACCCGTCATTTACCGGACCTTCCGACCAAGAGGCGCACATATGATACAGTACCCGTAGTCATCATAGCCACAGAACAGTGAACGACTGGGCCTTGAGACTTGCGACTTGCTACTTCTTGTACTCGCGGCGTTCGTTAGACCATAGACATGTACTGGCTGTGTACTTCACAATGTACAATCATCAACGTAAACGCCTCTAACTCAAGAATATTACCCCACTCCAAGTAAACATACGACCTCGTAACTGGTAAGACTCTTATTGCGATCATTTAAGTTACTCTACGTGCAATCGCATCCTTACACCATAAAGCCATAAAGTAGTTAAACGATGATCCAAGAGGCGAGAGAGAGACGGATACAGCTGAGAAGGACGCTACATCTTGTACTGTTTCTGGTGCTTATCCTTTCGTCACAACTTGTTCAATTGGCAGACGGTTTTGCAGCATCAAATCAGTTATCGCGGCATCTTTCTCGTGACGAGCAAGTGCTTTTGCAATCATCACTGAACATTGACGACGATGAACACCCCATCACCAGCGTTGTTGCCCCACGGCCTTCCTCTGCATACAGAATACCAAATAGCAGTCGCCGAAGTCGCGCACACACCACTTCAAGGAGGAGGCCATCTAACAATAGCATCAATTCCCCTCTTCAATCGCTGAACATTAATTTGGATTCGCTTGCAAAATCGAATCAGCCAGGAGCAGCATCTCGTGCTCAAGAGCTGTTTCAACGTATCGAGGCATTGCATCAAGAAGGTTACTACGCAGTCGCTCCTGATGTCGTGTCTCTCAACTCTGTTTTCAACGCATGGGCACAATCCACCGAAGAATTCGCTGCTGAAAAGGCTTTACAACTACTTCACGCCAATGAATCACTTGAACCAAATGTCATTTCCTTTAACACCATCATCTTGGCCTTCGCCAAACGTGGTGCCGCTGAGGAGGCCCACGACCTGCTCAAAAAAATGGAATCCGATTATGGATTACAGCCTGACATTATCTCGTACAATTCACTATTATATGCATATGCCCAAGCGAATCAACCTGAAAAAGCTGAATCACTGTTGAAAGAAATGATGCGTGGGTCGGTCGTCAAGCCAGATACAATTTCCTTCAACACCGTCTTGCTTGCATGGTCCAAATCGAACGCGAATCATAAGAAGGTTTGCCAACGCGCCGAAGAACTCTTGAATCATATGGAGATCTTGCAGCAGGCTGGAAATGAGAATGTTGCGCCAGACGTGTATTCTTACACCACAGTTCTAGCGGCGTTGAGTACCAGCAAGTGTGTGACAGCTGCCTCTCGAGCCTTGAAATTATTGGAGCGCATGGAAACTCATGTTGCGCCCAACGCCATAACTTACACTACTGTCATGACTACCTTGAGCCGCTGCGGCTACCGGAATGCGGCTCATGAAGCGCAAAAATTGTTGGATCGCATGATTGTGAACTATCAGGCTGGGAATGAGGATTGCAAACCCGACACAGTGGCTTTCACTGCGGTTATTTCTTGTTGGGCCAGGGGTTATGAAGAGGAAAATGCAGATGAAAAGGCTTTGGCATTATTGGAGCGAATGAAGGCTATGGATGGCATTGAACCAAATGCATTGACGTACACATCAGTCTTGAAGGCATTGGCGCGGAGTCAAAAGGGAACCGCTGTGCAAAAAGCAGAAGAGTTACTGAATGAGATGGAAGTTGCCTTTCAGAACGGCAATGATGCTTTGGAACCTACCTCGATTCACTACAACGTCGTCATGGATGTGTATGCAAAATCACCTAGCTGCGATAAGGCCGTGCTAGCCGATCGATTGTTTCAAAGGATGATGGAATTGGGCCGGAAAAATACCAAACCGAATATTATTACCTACAATTCGATTCTCCGTGCGTGCGCCAATACGTTCGGAAACCATTCATCGAAGGAGGCTGCACTTGCGATAGCGACCAAGGCCTTTCAATCGATCCTCACTTCGAAGGAAATCGAGCCTTCCAGTATAACATTCGTATTTTTCATGAAAGCCATTCGCAAGCTCGTCGACGATGTACCCCATGGTAACCTCGGCACTTCGAAGCAACTAGAGATGCTTACAAAGTGCTTTCGGTATTGTTGCCGATTGGGATTGTTGAACGACGTTGTACTGCAGCAGGCGAAGTTAGCGTGTCGTTCAAAACCAGAATTGGCGGCATTGTTGGAATTGAGTGTGGATACGTTCTCTCCTAGCACCGTTTCGTCCTCTGATATGCCGGCGGAATGGACTTGCAATGCCGAGCAGCACCTTCCCACCAAAAACTAGTGAACGCTTTCCATGTGTTCGTACAGACAAAAATGTCTCCTTTCACCCAATTGCAACATGATAATTAAGATAGTTGATTAGCTACAACTACTGCATGTTGATAGTGGAGTGAAGGGTGTGCGTTTCGGAGTTGAACGGCAGTGCGATGTAGGAAATTGAAGCAGAGTTAGGCACATCTGCCTCCATCGAGAATGGGATTTACCCGGAGTGTAGTAGCCCCTCTTGATGTTGTACGCCTTGAAACCATCCTGAATGAACATACGCCCTCGTGGAAAGAGTCAAAGAGATAATCGCCTTGGCAATCCTATGCCCTGTCCACGAAAGACTCCACGAAGGCCAAATTTGGCAGAATCTGTGATCATTTCCTTGCAGGCTTCAATCACGCCAATTGATTTGCCTTGAATCGAAGACGTTTGCATGATGACTTCCAAACGAGAGAGAGGATTGGTGACGAGGACGTAGATAGGAGACGGCACTGGAGGCAATCAAACCAGTGACACTGCGTCCGAGGCCCGTTCTCTCGCCAACTTCTTTTTGGATGTATTTTTGCAAACGAGGTTGTCCCACTAGTCCCAAAATAGCGGACGCGAATGAATGTCCCATGAGGGGACAGTTCCTCTGAAAAGTGGCACAAAATTCTTGGCAGCCGATTCACGGAGAATTTCCATAATCGGTTTGGTCTGTCCTGTTTGCTTGAAGAAGGCTCGCTGTTGTTTTTCAATCATTCGAATTGGATTAATGAAGGGTGCGCTCAAAATACTGGCGCCAGTCGCGGCCACGAAACCGGGAGACTCGCCTTCGCCCAAGAAAGGAAATACCCAAGAGGACGCCAAATTTGGGAATACGCTTGAAACCGACACCGACAATTCTGGGACCAACGCCAGAAAGCGATGCTTGGATGGGATGGGATCGGAAAATGGCAGGCTTCCGCGGGCGACCTTAGGGTCGACGACGTTGCCATTCAAGTCCTTCGCATACTGTTGAACAAGTTGACGGTAAGCAGTAATAGGATTGTCCATAACAGTCTGGAAGCAAGATCCTCCGAGGTATGCTGTCATAGCTTGGAATTGAGAAAGTCCAGACTTCTTTACTACAAAATATTCATCATCAAAGAGAGACATGATTTAGTACTTTGGTTGTGATGTGCAGTCAAGGGAGAAAGGAAGTATAGGAATAGATGAAATGAAAAAAATCTTTGAGACCACCAACGAGCACCAATGACGATATGATGAGTTTTGTCACCGTCGACAGACGCCGACGCGGTCGAAAACCAGCAGTGTCACTACGGGGCCCTACGTTCTAACCTACTGTACGCAAGTTTATGTACTACTCGAGCACGTCGTCGTTCGAATCCAAACGCCCAACAGCCAGAAACGGCCGTCCGAAACCAATGACAATCGTCAACTACATTAGGGTTATGACAGCGAACCTCTTTTTCGGAGGCGTGTGGCGCAAGCGTACTGCATACTGCATACTGCATACTCGCCTACCTTGTACTCGTAATGCATACTCTACCGGTAGGACTCACCAAGTACTGGTACCGTCGTCTACGGTGAGAAGGGGTTGATGTCAGACGAAGATAGGAAACGAAGAAATGGAGTGCATAGCTCATAGCTATAGCTCTAGTAGAGTCCAACAATAAAGGCGACTTCCTGTGCGTACATCCGGCCCACTAGCTACTGCTCTTGTTCTTCGCGTCGCGCTTGTCCAAGTCCGCAATGGCGCGTTGAATCTCAGCCTCACTCAGGCCTGACATGTTTTCGCGGATGATGGCGTTCTCGCGGCTTCTCCCAAGCCCGTCCCTCACGTTATCAAGATTGCGCTTCGCCTCCTCCAGACCAAGCATATCGCCTTCTCGATCTTCATCCCAAGAGGTGGAAAATATCGAGTACGTAATTCCGAACAAGCCCACCACAAGAATTCCAATTGTCGACACTGCCACAGTGACCGGTTCAAATTCCAAGTTCTTATATGTGACCAAATACCAGAACGCCACAAAGCTGCCCATCCCCAAAAACAATGGCAGTCCAACGAAGGGCAACATTCGTTGCCCCATGCGCATGGCCACCTTTTCTGGAATTGCCGCGGGTGCTTCTGCAACTGACCTATCCATTTCGAGCAATTCCTTCACTTTACGTAACTGTTCATCACGTTCTTCTGCTTTACGCCGCCTCATGTCTGAAAGCGACTGTTGACCAGCTGTCAAGGGAGTCGCCGGAGGTGCAACGCTATCGACGGGAGTCGGGGAGGATTCCACTGCATCGTTCTTTTTGGGTGGTTTGGGTGATGCAGGTGGAGTTCCGAAGCCCTTGCCCGAGGGAGATGAGGAAAGGCGACTGAGGTGATTGGATCGTCTTAGACTGCACACCATTGGCGTTGGATGGAACGAAGCCACGTTCACCGCTACCAACACTGGAACAGCAAGTAGCGAGAGACAATTAATGCTCAGCTTCGTCATTGTGCGGAGGAAAGCAAGTCCGTAGATTACGAGCTCGTTGGTAGAAAGGCTTTAGGAGCGCAGTGGCGTGGCAGGAACTCAAACGACAACCTGAGGTGTCAGTCGGTGTGCCAGGGACGATGATTTTGTTGCATAACTTCGTCGGGTTGGGAATGCGGTTTGGGGTTTAAGGTTTAACACTACATAAAGTATACTCCGTGTATGATTGCTTTGCTCCTTGTCCTGGTTCAAGTTGAGGAAATTCCTCCAACTGGAACATCTACCGGTACATTCACCAGGTACTGTAACGTTGAGTTGATTCTGGTATTGCATGTACTGTACACTGTACATACTGCAGACTGCAGAGCAGCACAGTAGTCTCCTTGTACCGGTACTACGGTAGACGTCTACCTACCAAGTTCTTGTATTTCACTACTGTACCATACTACGGTTGTAATACACCGAGTACAGTATGCATAGAGATAGTATTTGACGTTGGCGGAGATGACTGTTTAACTTTACTATGGTAAACGGTACAAGTTTAAACCCAGTACCTGGACTAGAAAAACTATTCGCGTACTTGTCACACTCATATACTAATTTTTAAAGGCTGGATACAATAGACTGCATGTTGGCAATGCTTTTGAGAGAAGTTTGGGGCTGTGAGGATAGATATTGATGGAGATATGATGAGTCGAATTTTTTTTCGTCGATTTTTTTAAGCATAGTACCTGGACGGTTCAGTCATGAGCGAAGCAAATCCAGTCCTTTTCCACAATGCGTTGATCCATTCCCCTTCTCATGCATGGATGTATTCATAAGCATTGTGTTAGCTATGTATCTGTCGTGTTAGAAATGAGATATCGTTTTGTTTAGGACTTCAAATTCCCGTTGATGCTCATGCCAGAATTTTTGCAGTCGTTCGTAGGAAAAGTCCCGTTTGCACAAAATCTTCATTCGAGCACAAGCAACAATCATAAAATCAGTCCATTGACTTTCAAATGCTCTTTTGATTGTTAATCTAGACTGTTGTTGTTGGGACGGCAGGAAGAGTGTGCTCCCTGCGAGGTATGTAGGTGGTCCAACTGTTGGGAAGTGTTGCCAGTTTCGCCAGAATGTCTTCCTTCTTTTTCAAGTCCTTCAGTAGGAACTCGACCTTCGCCTCAGGGAGCACCCACCTGATCACGTCACCCCAATCCTTGTCGTTCATGGAGTGGCTATCGAATTCGAACTTTGCCAATGCAATCTGAGCCTTCTCCAGAGCTTTCAGTTGAGCCTCACTTTTCTTGTTCGCAACCTTTGTCCTCGCAGTCTCATTCAACTCGAGCTGCATCTTCTGAGCTCTAATGGTGACGCCTGCGTTGCCGATTCTTGACTGACAGTGGTTCCATTGCCCAGCGACGGAGAAGGCTTTTCCATTCTCGACCAACTCCTCCGCCTGCTTGTCCTCGGTTTCTGCTCTGATAACATGAGCAGCCGTCGGTATTTCCAAGTCAAAAATTCCAGCGTTAAATCCGTCTCCCTCAAACGAGTCAACAAGTAAATCATACCTTCGTTGTAAGTTCTCGAGTTGCTCATCTGCCTTTCGCTGTCCCAACTCCTTCCTCACTTTCTTGTCCTTCAAACAGTTCCTAGTAAATGGCACGAAGCCCACCTTCGCCCACGATCTCAGAATCTTCTCCTCAGTGAAGATCGAATCAAATGGTTTGTTGCGAGGTTCGTCGTCAGGCGTGCCGTTGACAACTGTTGCCAAGTCATTGAAGTCAAGGTTCAAAACAGCTGGTGGAACCTTGCCATTCCGTCTGGCGAGGCCTCGGGCTCTCAACTTCTGTTGAACCACCTTCTCGCCACGTGCATACGTTGATGATTTGAAAGGACCGTACAGAGCGTCCATTTCCTGCTGTACACTCGTTGCATTAGGTAAGCCCAACAAGATGATGAGTCCGCGTTCAAAGAACTGTTCTCGCTTTAAAAGGATCGCCTCTGACGACACAATTCTTCCAGGCCCAGCATCAACTTTGAGGATAACAGGACCTTGATTTAGCTTGCCAGTTACCGGATCAAACACAGCTGTCTTATGCATGTTCGGATACAGCGGCACTATCACCTTCTCGATATAATCGTTGAGCAACGAATCGTCCATGGATCCTCTCGGGCGAACTGCGTAAAAGCTGCCTGATTCTATGATGGTTGGACAGCCAAATCTCCCAGTCACCAACGGCAGTCCCTCAAGCCACTCAACCTTGACTCGGAAGTTCTCCCACAACTTCGCACTGGAATCGAATATGTAGAATGGTGGCAGGGCCTCTCCTGCTGCGTTGGTTGCGTACGCTCCAGTGACGTGCCTTGCTGACTTCACGCCTCGTGCGGCGCCACGTTGGAATGCAGGGTTATGATAAGACACTGCACGCGGTCCGCCTCTGTCCCCAGTGATACTTAGGTCGTGGTGAGTTTCGTCCATATTTATGATACGCCGTTCAGTGTCTTTGCGAAACAAAACCTCTGACACCATTGCTCCTTTCTCATCCAGGACTTCCTCATCAATAACTAAACCAGTGTTGATCAAGTCCTGTTTCGCATCATCAAACCACTGGTTCAGATTGTCATGTGTCGTCCATTGTGCTCTCGCATCCTCAACCGTGAGCTTTGTCGCAGCTTGGAGCGATTCTGGGAATACCTTTCGGACTTTCCGCCATACTCCTTCAACAGTGTACCTCGCCTCGTGCTCTGTACCAAGGATTGAGGCTCCAATCAAGCGCTTGAAGTCTTTTCCTTTAACTCGCCATCTCCGACTTGACTGACCTCCGCATGCGTTGCCACCAACTGTAAGAACTTGCCTGGGATATTCGGTTCGGGACCCCTTGACGGTGGACTCATTCCAGCACGACCATCCTTTGCCGCTTGGTACACAGTGCTTCTTGCCAAGCGCTTCGCCCCGTCCAGCTTGAAGTCTTGATTGAGCCTGTTGCAAATGGTATTGACTGGTTCACCTTGAGCATTCGCTACAACGAGGTTGGTTGCATCCTTGAATGCTTTCTTGTACCTGCCATCATAGTCAAGCTTGACTCTCTTCGCGTCAAGTCTAGCAATACTTGCTTGTCTTGAAGATTGTCGCGATTTCTTCGTCGTGATTGTTGTGTTGGAGCCTCCTTCTGCCAATGAAGAATTGATTGTTGTGATGGTGACTGGTGATATGTCGTCCCGAGAGGTTGTAGTGCCATTGTCTGGAATTTCTATAATCAACCCAAGTTTCTGCTCTTTCTTCTCTCATTCTCTCCTGATTTCTTTATTGTACATTCCGTTCTTCCTTGCTACCTTGATGCGAGAGTACACTGTACTGTTTGGTACTTTCCCATGCAATCCACAACCCCGAAGTGCCATATCAACCGTGATACCATTGACAACCACCTGCGGTGATGTTGTCGGAATGAGATTGCGATTTATTTCGTTAGTATGAAATTGCTGTAGGACCAAAATATAATTGTACGACGAATTTAATTATCACCCCAGCCATTTTGCAATTCACAATGGCAACTTGTCGGGAGCCGGTCTAAATGAAAAACGCACCAACTTGACCACATCTTCGACAGTGTACTGGATTGTCGGTCAACCATTATTTACTTGTGCCACTGCAGTAGCGGTCTGACCTTTCTTTCTTTTCGTTGACATGTTCCAGTAATAATGAGCATTGAAATTACGAAGTAAAATGTCATGCGCCAAAAAAAAAGATAATTTTTTCGGCCGCGCCATCGTCTTCGGTACACCTTCTCAGCAAGATCGGCCTACGGTACCCCCCTATGATTCGGGGTTTAGTACAACTCTCAACTGGGTGATATCATGGATCTTCGTGTACGAATAGATCGTTTTAACTCGTTTCTCAATTAGTCCAGGTACTCGTCGTAATTTAGTTCGTCCAGGTACTGGGTTTAAACTGGTACTGTAGTACCATTACAAGTATGGTGCTCGTACAGTACCGTGCGGACTCCGCCCCTGACTTGTCTCATTGTGACGTCTGCTTTCTCGGAATGCCCATCGTGCAATTCCGAGCAATCCGGCGCCACATCCGCGACATCACACATCACACACGACCAAATGTGATTAGTACTAGTAGAAGTATGTACAGTACGAGTACTATTTCAAGTTTCAAGGTGCATTTTGGCACGTTGATTTCCAATTAGGCTCCGTACCAGGTACCTGGTACGGAGTACCACCGAAAATTTTGGTCACTTGCAGAGTCGACATGCCAACTGAGAACTGAGTCATCACAAAAACGAATCAGATTACCACCAGATGCCAGTACAATGTACATGGAAACGAAGCCGTTGCGTGTCGTGTATTTTCGGTTCGTGCATCCGCGTTGGCAAGAAGTTGCCCAAACGTAGTCTGTCACCGAGTATTTCATAAACTCGTCGTCTTTCTCTCAGATTGCATCCTTGCGCCTTGCATTGCATTCGCAATGTACAAGCGTTCCGCATTGTGTGCTCTGATCCCTATTGTTTCCGGCTTCAGTATCAATGATCATATGGCGGTGAATATGGTGAAAACCTCCCCTGACAATGCCGTGCACAAACCAGCTCCTGTCCCTTTCACATGGGAGCCTGACGCGGTGGATTACGTTTTGGATGGTGTCAAGAAAGTCGAAGGTCGTCCCTTCATGGTTGCTTTGGTAGGCATTCCGGGATCGGGCAAGTCGACCTCGTGCCATAACGTGGCAGACCTGGTTGAAAAGGCTGGCTTCCCAACAATGGTGATGCCATTCGATGGATACCACATCCCTCTTGACCATCTCAAAACCCTTCCCAATGCCGACGATGCCATATACCGACGAGGCGCGCCAGATACATTTGACCCGGTTTCGCTGAAACGAGATCTTTCGAGAATAAGACATGGCTCGGAGCCGCTCATGACTTTCCCAGGCTTTGATCATGCCAAGGGTGACCCTGAACCGGACCAACACATTTTCATTCGATCTCACCATTCGGTGGTTATTTGTGAGGGTCTGTACTTGCTTCACGACGACGACCAGTGGGATCTGCATGAGTGTTTCGACTTTTCTATCTTTATTGATTCAGATGTGGACAAGGCCATGTCGCGCTTGAAGATTCGAAACAAGGTCATTCCGGGCTACACTCCCGAGGAAATAGACTTTCGAGTGGATGTGGTGGACCGCGTCAACGCTCACATAGTGAACCGGTCCAAAGACCGCGCCTCTCTTGTTGTCAAATCAAATTTTTAATCTTGTCGCTATAGCGACCAAATACATGTATAGAGATATAAAGGTGATGTTACAAGTGTACAGTACACTTTATGTAATTTACTGATTGTCTTCATGGACTACAGCACAACTGCCTTCAGTCGGTTCATACCAAGAAGACCTGACTTGAGCTCAGGTGTTACTGCCTGTTCTCCGAACCACATGCTGAGGAAGGCCGTTTGAAACTGGTCCCCATTAATTTTCATCTTTAATACCCCTTGGTCTATCACATGCGTCTCATTTCCGAGCAAAAGCACGGACTGTGTCCCTCCATTCTCGATCGGCCCAAAAGCATTGATGAAAGCATCACGGTCAGCATCGTAACCATCATATTTGTATGTGACGCTCTGTTCGAGTTGATGTTGCCAAGCCCCAGTCACCCGTGACTGGTCAACCGATCGAAGGAAGGTGAAATCCATTTGCTTTGGCTGCCTGCACGCTAGCACTTCTTCGATGCTTTGCATTTGAGATGCCGTCCAGAAACCAGCAACGTAAATCCTAAGATTCATGCCAAAAAGACTGAACTGTCGGACGCCTTCGCCATTGCGAACCAATGTCACTCCATTCACTACCTTCAACTCCTCCAAGTGGATTCCTTCGAGTACAAAGGATGATCTGTACTCCATTCCGGTTTCAGCAGCAGCAGCGGAACACGCCATGGCACAGAAAATAAGAGCAAGAAGACCAAACATGACTCTATTGCCAGAAAACATTACACACATAGTCCCTGGAACAGTTGAGCGCTCAGGTTGCCAGCTGTCACGAGCCAAAGTCGATGGTGTTTTTGTGTCAGATTTCAGTTGAAGATGATTGGTAGATTAATACTCCGTATGCAAATGGAGTATGTAGGGGGGGATTGGAAATTGGAATGCGAATTGGCGGAGGTGTCGCATGGCGCGTGTCGTGTTTCGGTCCTTCGCGGGATCAAGACTTCCCGCGCCAAAATGCGATATGCCGATATGCCACATATGACATATGCCATATGCCACATCTCATAGAGCGTCGTAGACTGCGCATGTACGAGTACCAATATGTACGTACATATAGAACATATTCCAACGATTCCGAGGGATATGCAATATTTATGCAATATGAGGGAGTATGATATATGCAAGAGATCTTGATGCAGCAACTTTACTCTTGTACTACTATGATACAGTTCGCAGTACTCGGGGTACTATCGATAGAACAATATAACATACTACTACCTACCGTACTGTACTATGTACCTATGATTCTGGACATCCCCCCCTTTCATACATGTGTAATGTGTATGCATACATACGACAGTGGTTCTTTTTTTTTTTGGTACAGTGCACCCGTGCACCCTGCATTTCGGGGGGCGGTTGCGATTGCAATTATTTGTCGTTCTACTTTTTACATGGCACTCCGGGACCCATTTTGAATTTTACAGAGAAGACAGGTTTTAACCATGGTTCGTTTAGGCAAAACAATGATGGAGAAAGAAAATTTGGCTACTAGGAAGACACGGCTTGATCAACATTGAGCGTGAGCACGGGTTAAGGGTAAATATCCGATGTCACTGCTGACCGACTTGTGCATTCGCTGACCCGCTTTGCTTAAGCCATTGGCTATCATCAAAAGCAGCAAAATACAACTTCCTCACGGGCAAGACATGTCTTCTCAACGCATAAGAGCAAGACACGAATGATCCGTCCACTATCGCAGTACTTGAATGTACCCGGTGCTTCCCATCACTTCTCGGTTGTCAACATCAAGTTGATCAAGAATTTTCCATCCGTATCGTGGGTCTAGTGCTCTATCTGTAGTGATAACTACACAGCCATTTCGGCATGACCTTGACAAGAATTCACTCCACTGTTTGTCTAGCATCATTGCGCCCAGTTCTTCCGAAAAACCGTCGGTCTTGAAAGTAGAGCAGTAGGAGAATATCAGATGCGCTCTAGCTATCACATCGGGGAGTTGCTCTGCAGGACCCAAATGCAAGGCAAGAGTATTTCGCCCAAGAGTTGATTCATCCCTCTTCTCAAATAACTTGTTTCTGACCCCGACAGCAATAGCCCGGGATGCAACATCCGTCAAGACGTTGCATATTTCAATGCCATGTACAGACCACGGGTTTCTTTCGGTCCCTCGGTAAGAGCAAGGTAGCAAGCAAGTCGTCCACATCCAGATCCCAAATCTAGCATTTCGACTGTGCCATTGAATTCTGGAATGTAACGCAACGCCAGGTCTACCAGTTCATCAGTCGAATGTGTTGGAAATTCTCCGTATGCGAAACAAAGTCGGGGATCGTCTCCAATGATCAGCTTTGTAGGGTCAAACCCTTGCGCGTCCTTAGCAGCTGTGATTCTTTGCCCATATTCTTCCGATGGGAGCAAGCAGGTGTCAACCAGTTTGAGACCATCTTCTCGTGAAAGGCGAGTCGGAACGGAGGCTGATATCACTGCTGCATGAAGGCCGACGTTGCGACGCGAAGCATGCACAGGAAAGTTGAAAGCTAGAGCTTCCGCAGTCAGGTTGCAGAAGATAAACAACAACGACACACTGAACTTCATTGCAAACGTGTTCGCTGCCGAAGACCATGCCTGACACTCTGACACTCCGCTTCATTCTCGTCAGCGACGATATGCAGTTGCTGTGCATGATCAGAGATTTTTTGGTACAGTACCAGTATGATACATAGAAATCAGACGTTCTCCGTCCACGTACTACTGGTACAGTAGTACTTGTACTCTGCATGTATGGGTACATGCAGTATGCATACATGCAAAAAATCAGTTGTCTGCTTGTTTGGAAAAGACTTGACACGACGACACAAGGTTAAACGAATCGGACTTCAGATATCGCACTCGGAGTATTCATCTTGCGTGATCCCATTGATTTCTTGACCGTGTGCCTTCCACCAGAAGTCAGGAAGTAATGAAAAGAATACAATCATCAGTGCCTCCCGTCCTGTTAATTCTTTTCGCTTTCCTCACCCCGGGCAATGCGTTCGTTGCTCAGACGTTGAGTTTTCGTAGGTCCGCCTTCTCGACAGTGAGATTTACGTCAACGAACGGTCACGTATGGAGCAGAGAGCAGCTCGTAGACTACGCCTCCAAAGAAGGAGTTGTATTGTCGCTTTCGACGTTGGGGCCTGGTTATCGTGCACTGGCGAGAGCAAAGCATAACGAGACGCAAATATTGGGATATTGCGAAGGATTTCTCCGACCTGGTGGTAGTGTACTTCACCTAGACAAGATGGAGGTATTTAAAAAGATGATCAAAACAGCGAGTATTGAGAACCCCGGGGAATTTCGTGGTGGAGGTACTTTGTTGGGCGTTGGTCAATTGCTTGGCTATCTATGCTTGCTTCACGGCAAAGAAAATGGTTGCAAGACAGGCGAGTTTCTAGCAATTGACGATGAAGCAAAGCAGCATCGAAAACTAGTCCAATACTACAAGAGATCGGGATTCAAGATTATCAAGTATGTCGGTGATGGTTTTAGCGACATTCCGGACAGGTTGGTGTGGGGTGGACGCGGAACACTCATGAGAGAAGAAATCGACATTCTCCTGGAGAGTTGGACCCGTGTTCTTGCTAAAAAAGTAAGATAATGGACTGGCCCACCCTCGTCTTAGACTGTGCGAGGCCCAGTCCAGTTTGGATATAAGAGTCCGAATTTCCCTTCATCTGATAGGGGTCTCGTGTGGCAAATGTCAGGGGGACACGACGGCCCATGGTTTGCTCTTTCATTCTTTTTCTCATGATGCAACGTGTCGTAAGTCGTAAGAGTAGCGTCGGCAAGAGTATCGCATGTTCCACGACGAAGTATGCTGGCATTTACATCGCCATGCTCCCGATCATGCCGATCCGCCAACGTGTAGGGTAAGAAGGCCACGCTTGCTTTGTTTCACAATGGTTTATTCAAATACTGGCTGATTTTGGATAATAGATTGGTGATTCTCATATTTGAGGTATGCATGAAGATTAGCTTCGCTGGCAGACACATTGCACAAGGCGGGGGCTCCGAAGATTCGGATTCGCTCGACTTCAGTATGCATGTCGGGATCGACGATCAGTTGAAGGGTTGCTAAGATCGTATTGACTTTAATGTTGGCAAACATCCTTTAGTGTTGGCAAAACATCTTTATCCATCCGAGCCTGCCAGGTAGTTTCAGCTTATGCAATTTCAGGTTGCAACATCCAAACTGCTGGGAAGCTGCACAAAGTACAGTGGTGATAAGCTTCTGACCTCTGCTGTTTTCATTCCATCTTCTTTGTAATCAACTGAATACTCTACCTAGTAAGCAGGATCAAACTTAGTAATGGTTTTCAACAAGAACTTGTTTCTCACATTCTCAAACAAATCAACCTCATCCTGGCAAGAGGTGTGCCCTGCTGCAGGTAGTAGTTATTCATTCAATGGTGAGGAGCAGCAGGAAACCAGTAAATGGACAAGATGCTGGTCTGCATCATTGGTAGGCCTCATTGATTTGTTCATTGTCAATCTGTGCAAGCAGTGAATCTTGCAGTTGTGACATCTCAGCATCCTGTTTGGTACATCATGGGCAAGAATCAGTGTAAGTTATGTTACTCAGTTGCTTGTTGCTTAGCTACGGTAGGGCCGCTAGTAACCTACTACCAAGCTGCACATCGAGGAATCTCATCACCTGCAACTCCTTGGGTGACATCATTAATTGATGATCATCATTGCAGGCAACAATCGTAATTGGAGCAAGGCTCAGTACCACCTGCAGCAAGAGAGGACTCCAGCATTGCAACAGATGATAGCAACAAAATCATCATACCATCATTGTAAAAGGAAGCTCAACTCTTAAATTATGAGAATCATACGTATACATCAGAATTTTCAATTCAAAATTCTGGCGTGCAGAGTGCGGTGTCCCAAATCCCGAAACCCTACAGTTCTTCAATTGCTCATATGTCTGGAGTCTGGATTAACGTACGGATTAATGATGTCACAAATGACGTCGTCATGACGTAACCGTATGTCGCCGATTCATACTCAGTACAGTAACGGTACTAGTACCAGGTACCAGGGACATCCGGAAAATCGTGTCGTTGAGGACGTCGAGGACAGAATTATGGAGCAATGCAATCAAATGACCGAATTATTAAAACTAGAAAATAGCTCGAAAAATGATGTGTCATTTGGATGGAAGATAGAACAGACACGCTGACAAAGAATGAAAGTTATAGACATATTCAAACACGAAAGGTATTTTAAATCATTCGATGGAAAACGGTTATGGAAATATGAAATTATTACAATGTAGGCCGGCGCGCGAAGAGCTTGGCAGGCGCGTAACTCTTGATTCATCGGTCGGCCGGCGCGCAACGGCGAAAAGTTCAACATAAATCCCGGTTCATGTTTTCGGTTCATTGAGAATCCCGGTTCATTTTTCCGGTTCATTAAGAATCCCGGTTCATTTTTTTGGTTCATTAAGAATCCCGATTCATTCTTTCGGTCATTTAGAATACGGTTATTTTTTTGTCAATTAAGAATCCCGCTTCTATTCTTTGGTCATAAGGAGTCCCGGTTCATTAACTGTATTCAAGAGAAATCCGGTTCATCAAACCGTGTTCATCAAAAATCCGGTTCATCATAATCGGTTCATCGAAAATCCGGTTCATCAAAATCGGTTCATCGAATCTGGTTCATCGAAATCGGTTCAATGGAAATCGTGTTCGGAGCGATGTCCATACATGCGAACTTGAGTTTGTGGCCGGCCGGCGCAGAAGTTTTATTGTCGCCTTCCATCTTCTGATGACGTTATATGATCGTTATTAATATGCGTTAACGACAAATTTTTTTCTTTAGGTGTCTGTGCCTATGATAGGCGGGGAAAATCAATGAGTATGATACAGGAGCTCTGCCTGGCATCGTACAGTACCCTTGTACGGTTTCCCGCCATGCTCCCGACAAGAATCACTCGTATCCCCAAAAACTTCGAAATGTTTGGGTTAACCCGGAATTCCGGATGTCCCAGGTAAAGGTTATAGGTTAGCATACCGTAACTTCTCTACCTTTTACTGTGCTGTATCCGTTTGGTCGAGTACAAGTAGTAGTACGTATACATAGTAGATGGTAGTACTGTACACAAATACAAGTACGGAATACGGAAACATGAAGAAGATTCATCCATCATCCATGTGAAACGTGTGATGCCTGGTCCCGAAGTCCCGATGCCACATGCCAATCAACAATCAACCAGCTTGTCGGCATCTGAGTTGTGTTGTTGTGGAATTCTGGTGCGTATCCATGTCCGTGTGCGTATAGTTGATCATTGCTGTTGTATTGCGCTGAACTCATTCGTCGCCACTGTATTGTGTACTTTTAAGTTGGACGCTGGAAGTTGGAACTACTGAACTCAACACTACTCTCTCTACACCCAACCCCCAATTCGCCTATTTCTCAACTCTTATTTGTGCTTTGTGTGTTGTAGAAACGATGAGGGTTGTGTGTATTGCCCATCTCCACTTGCTCGTGCTTTTTATCAGCGCATCCATTTCTCAATGCCTGGCAGTTGACTATCGCTATTTTGTTGCCGGCGGGGTTTGCGCTGCGTATTCACATGGGATCACAACCCCAATCGATGTCATCAAGACCAAGATGCAGGCAGATCCGACTGAGTACAACGATGGAATGCTGTCGGCAGCAGCGAAGATTATCAAGAAAGACGGCCCAGGGGTTTTGCTCGGCGGTCTCGGTCCGACTGTAGTGGGTTACGGTATTGAAGGCGCAGCCAAGTTCGGAATTTATGAGATACTCAAGCCTATTTTTGGTCAGGTCATTGAGGATCAACCGACAGCCTTCATCCTGGCCAGCATAGCCGCCGGCGCTGTTGCCGCCCTCATTCTATGTCCCGCAGAATCTGTTAGAATCAGAATTGTCACAGACAAGGACTACGCCGACAAAGGCTTACTATCGGGACTCCCAAAGTTGATCAAAGATGAAGGCTTCTTGGAAATGTTTGGTGGCTTCCCCGCCATGCTTACTAAACAGGTGCGTCAAACGTCAAACTCATGAACTGAATCCCTTCATATTCACTTTTACAACCTCCTTTCCATTGATATCTCACCTTACAACAACTCTCACCAGGTTCCGTATACGATGGCGAAACAAGTTTCATTCGATTTCTTCGCAGCCATGCTTTACACTCTCTTGAAGGGAACGGACATCGACATGAAGTGGGTTGTTTCGGTAGCTGCGGCAGCATCTGCTTCTGTTCTTGCGTGCACCTTTTCTCAGCCTGGAGATATGGTACGTTTACCAACGAAAGTTCCTCGTTCTCAGCGATTGTACGACGTCGCAACCGTTTTTACTCACCTTTGAATTCGAAAGATCCTTACCGAGACATATAAGGGTGGAACTCCAGGATCCTTCGGTAAGGTCGTCAACACAATCTGGGGGCGTGGTGGAATTCCGGAGTTCTTTGTCGGAATACAGGCCAGATTTGTGCACGTCGGGGGGATCATCACTACACAGTTGGTCGTCTACGATATTGTCAAACAATTATTGGGACTGCCGGCGACTGGATCACATTGAGGTTTTGAAATTTGCCGAGGACTCTTACCGTGAACGCTAGAAATACTTTGCATGAACTATCTTTGTCCTTCACAAGCAAGTTATTGCATCAGTAGCAATAGGTCACTGCAAGCTCCTCATTTATTTATGAGCCTGGTCCACTCGAGAGTTAGTTATTCTAGTGGTTTTGGTAACATCTCGTACGCAACGGTCGATACCACTGCGTACACAAAGTTAAATGCAAGACAAAATGACTTCCTTCTACCCACTTGAAGTTGCGCTCACGCCGACAGAAAGCAATCCGCTATCCCTGGTGACCCTATCGCCGTTCCCGAATGTTGGCTCTCGCGTCGTCCTTCCATCGTTTCTACCACGTGAAAACGTGGTTTCGCTATGCCTAAAACAAATCCTTAACTGTGGTTCTCTTATAAGTCTGGATATTCTCACTCTACCCAGTGACTTCAATAGCAACGAATAGACACCTGTGTTCGAAAGCACGCGGGGGGGATAGCCCAACATTCTAACGAGAGCTCCGTACACCTTATTCAAGTTTACGCCAGCCCGTCGCTTCGCTCACAATGTATTGGTACTTGCGCTGGTGCTCACGAATTACCAAAGGCATCTCTTCTTCGTGAATCTTTTCAAAGCCTCGTTCCTCCATGATCAGCTGGAGCTCATCCTTAGAGCGGAGCTTGTCCTTCGATACAGGATCATAGAATCCACCCAGCCACTTGCTACGTGGAGTGAACTGCTCTAGCCAACTGAACGGCGTCACAAGTACCACAACTCCTCCTTTGTTGACCACACGAGGCAAACCGTTGAGACATCCCAAAGGATCTGGGAGTCGACACAAAAGGTTTGACATGATAACACCGTCGTACTTTCCCAAGTGGCCATCCGTGGCCATTTCTCCAATTCTGCAAGCGTCGCCCTGGAAAAAGTTCACCTTACTACGAATTTCTTGCGAAACATCGTGCTCGTGAGCAGCTTCAACCTGCTCAAATAGGTCGGCCTCGATTGGTATCTTGAAACGCACTTGCTCAGCCTTTTGCATTCGCATTGCTGCGACAACGAAGCTATTGCTGAAGTCGAAAGCATCAACGTGGTCAAAAGATTTGGCCATTTCGAACGAGGCGCCACCAACTGCACAGCCCACATCCAAGGCACTTTCCATCTTCTCAGGAGCTAAGCGAGCCAACAACTCGGCAACGCGTTGTGGGAAGCGAAGCCCATGCGTGGGTGCATGCTGGTGACTAATGATCGGCGATACGCCCTCTCGAACACCAGACAATGGATAGTGCAAACTCAGGTACATGTTCAAAGATTCATCTGTTTCGTAAACGTTGTCGTTCGACTGCTTGTCACCTTCGTCATCCTGAACCAAAGCAGCCTCTCGAGCTGCAAGTTGACCACCAAAGCGTCCAGCAAACAAGTGGGTTGCCGGAGCATCATGGTCCGAAGCAACCAGGCGGAACCCGGAATGCTGCAAGAAATGAGGGCGAAAATGAAATCTGGCGAAGACGGATGCTTCATCGCCTGTACTGATAAATGAACCCCCGACAATCAAGGAATGCTTCCCGTCGAAACAAGGAGACGAGAAGTCGTCATATACGTGATGAACTTCAAAACCTTTCAATGGATTGAAGTGATCTTCCGTCCATTCCCAAGCATTTCCAGTTGTATCGCGATGTCCAGTATGTGATGGGCTAAAGTAATCCACAGGGTTCTGGGAGGCAAAAGCTAGGTTCATGTTGGATCCCGAAGGGCCTTCCGCGAATGACGCACCACCGACGGCCAAGACTCGGTCTGCATTCACATCTTTGCGTGCCGCGTCCAGACTATGCTCCTTGTTCCGGATAACGTGGTGCTCCGCTTCTGTCAGCAAACGATACGGCCTCGATGTAGGCGATCCCTCTTTCGACGTCTTCCAGCGGCAGAAAGCTTTAGCTTCGTAAAATGTGCAGTCAACGGGCCAATCCCATGGCATCGATATGATTTTAAAAATCGTTCTCAACGAGTACTCATGGGATCCTGCAGGTCCCAATGG
Organism: Fragilaria crotonensis; assembly: GCA_022925895.1. Lineage (NCBI taxonomy): Eukaryota > Bacillariophyta > Fragilariophyceae > Fragilariales > Fragilariaceae > Fragilaria > Fragilaria crotonensis. Next base: position 96,198 of record JAKSYS010000137.1, read on the forward strand.
CTCCCAGAAGAAGGGCCACTTCAAATTTCGATGGGTTCTCCATGCCCAGCCGTCGTCACACCAAAATTGCTGTTCTCTGTATCCTCCGTCAGCAACAAACTGCCAGAATTCTCCATTGGTGATCATATACTCGGAGGCCTGAAAGGGTGGGACCGAAACTGTACGTTCACCGTATTCGTTATCCCATCCGTAGGAAGGAAAATCTGCAGGCTTCCCTAGATCGACACTCTCGGCATTAACAGTAATCATTTTGTTTCGAGGGTAATCAACTCCCTCAATGGGCATTGTGGACGGCGTTGCCTTTGCGGCAGAAGGGTGAAGCGACGGCCAGCTCTTTGGGGTTTGAACAAGGTGGTATGGGGCCTCCCTGAACAAAACTGAGCTAGTTTCGAAATGAATTCTCTCATGCTCGAATCCCTGTGGCCAAGGCGTAAGAGTGCGTCGTCACGCGCAATGCATGTCGCATTCGTATGATAACGTACCATGAACAAGGCCCACATCGGATGCTCCTTATTGACCGACACAGGACCGTGACTGTCATCCAAGGATGGATGCGTCATGATTGTATTGACAATAACCTCATATACCCGCTTGCGATACTCGTGAACTTCCGAAACAGTAGGCCACATCATGTCGTTCTTGTGCATGTCATCCCAAAGCATTTCGTCCACCCCAATCTCAAAGATGCTCTCGAAGTAAGGGTTAACCGGTTTCTCAAGGACTCCGGCCACTCTTAGCTTATTAATGTACAAACAAGGAGAGTGCCCATAGTAAAATATTTGGGGATGTCGGAGACCATGGACAGGTGGGCGGTAGAAGTATTCTTCGCCATTGAGACCCGCGAAAAGTGTTTCGAAAAGTGTCCATGAGTTGTCGAAATAATCTTTGACTGAGTCGCGAGTGACAGCATTCAAGTTCGGGAATGGCAAAGAACGTATTGTGCCGTCCTTATCTAACCCTGTATTTCATTTTTTTTGGTCGCGAATAGCAGTAAAAGGGGTTACGTCATGTGTAGGTTATTTGGTCGCGAATGGCACTGTTAGCGGAAGGATAATCGATGGGCTTTCAAGATGACGCATCTCCTTTTCAACAAAACTCACCAGGACAACGAGATGGAGGCACTCCCGTGAACCAGTCGTCAGAACGAGGTCCGCTTAACCATCTGTTGACATTTCCTCTGCCGAGGTTGATCCTCCATGCTTCATCCACAGGCGTGTCAAACTTGATCCTTGCATCACCTGACGCGACATGACCTTGGAACTTCATTGAAAACTCATCATAGTCGCACTGGGTAACAGCCACGGTGCTTTTGTATCTGAGCGAGATTGAGCTTGGAAGTGTTTTACGAAAGGACCGGCGTATCGATATCGGAGTATGTCGATAAAGCCTTCACGACGAACGTTCGTCTGCTGCCAGCGGATCCCAGTGTGATAATGGAGTTAAGTCTGTTCTTGCATAGCATCATGTCGGACTTCTTTGGAATGATGGTGTGAGGCACACGATGTTGTTAGTCTATGGACCCGACACAGCAACACAACTGACGCAGTTTTATGATGTGAAAGTCTCGTCATTTCTCAATACTGGAGGTTTTTGGCTTTTAGATCAAATGCGTGTCACTGCCGTCACTCAATCCTTCTGTCCGACCTGAAAAACCGGTTTAGGTAATGTTCCTACAGTGTCCTACCGGTAGTCATATTAAGTAATGGAGCTCGTTTTAACTTAGCACAGAATTCTTGAGAAAGTATCCGAGAGTAGGAACATAGATGTCGTCTCCTTTGCGTGTCGTGTCGAAAATGCGCAAGCATTGGAGCAACCCTGAAAACACAAAATCTATTTTGTGTGTGTGTCTCACCACATGAAACGACCATGTGTGATCATGTCTCGGTTTTTGTCAAATCTGGTCTGTATGTGTATCGCTAGGTTGTTATAGATTTGAGTAACATTTAGCCCTGAAATGCGATTGGTTTCAGGATATCATAGTGTTTTGGGCGAGTACATGATTTTCTTTTGTATGTGTGTTTGTCATCAGATTTCATTCCTTTGTCATGGCAAGCGTCGTCAGCCACCATGAACGATAAGGATGATGATTTGATTCTTTTCCTGGCAATTCGTCAATGCTATCAGTTGAAGCTACTTGATGAGGATGCTGTCCGTCCTCATTCCAGGTACAGGAAGGATTTTATGAGACGTCTGGACGCGTACAAACGTCGAATCAGACGACGTTATATACCTCGTCCGTCCCTTCACCTTCCATCCATGTCGGCTTGGCGCTTGGCGTGTTCTGTATTTAGCCAGACAAGATCAGGCCCTGAGAAGAGCGGGAAGCGTCCCTCCGACGGTCGGTCAAAATGGCTCGTATAGTTGTCGTGTAGACTTCGTCGTGCACAATTTTGGGTGCGTGGTACATGTTCGACGTGGACGCCATCAGCCCAAAAGTGTTGGGGTGCTCCCCAACACTTTTGGGCATTTGGTACAGGTTTTTTCGTCAACATAACCTGATATAGAGGCCATGGTTACATGTGAAAAACCAAAATATGGCGCTACCACATCTTAAAAAAATCTCATCGTCATTTTGAGTCATTTCCATTTCCCCGTGGTCATTTCACGTGCGTTGAGTGCCAATTCTTGGCGCGCCGTCAGTTGAGAAATGTGTATTTGTGTTTTCAGGGTTGCTCCATTATAATTCACTTTTGTGTTCTTTGACGTTCCTCTGAGCATGTCCAGCCCTAAATCGAAAAATCTTCACTAAAATCGCTCCATGCTAGTAGCATACTATTACGCTAGTAGTCTACTACATACACACATGTAGAAAAAAGGACCACCGGATACCGCATCACAGTATTTGGTGCTAGGTACTAGGTACGAGTACTGACGATCTGGAGTACTCCACACTCCACACTCTAGCGCTGTATTTAGCCCCAGACATGAAAAAAAACTTGGACAAAGAAGGACAAACTTAACTAAGAACTCGCAGTCGTACATTCTGCTCATGAACGCATAAGCTTTCTAAATCTGTCGTACTTTTGAAGATCTGTCTCAAATTGGTGGAGTTGTGTTGATTCAAAGATAGCTAGGTCTTTTTTCGGTATCTTGGAATTTTTTGTCCTGAACAAATTGTCAATGAGACGATGAAATCCGCAAAAATTCTCCGCACAAAAATCAATTTCTAGATTTTCACGTAGTAAATTCCCGTGTTAAATCTCATCATCACCATGATCATCACCGCTATCTCTGACTTTACCGACATCACCACTGTTTTTCATTACAAACGACTCCTCCTCGACCTTCTTACTGGGACGGTAATGGTACTGCATGTTCTTCGATGAATAGTAAGACGCTCGGGACTGCTTTCGTCATTGTCATCACCACTGCTGGGGTCATCATCATCTCCACGACCAGCAACAGGACGTAACGGGATGGCAGGACGGCTTCCCTGGTAGCGCTTTGACACTTGTATGCCTTGTGCCTCCACACAACAAGGGTCGAACAATGTCTCGTGCCTCCACACAACAAGGGTCGAACAATGTCTCTGATTGGTGGTGGAAGAGATGAAAGCAGCTCTGCCCATTGCATGTAGGCACTTTACAGGAGGGTGGTACATCACATATTGAACACATCCATGTTTCTGTCCAGGATCTGAGTGGTTTCTTCGACAACACCAGATGCAACTGGATTGTCTTTGTACCAACAAAGGTAGGTGGGCTATCCTTCCATTCATCCTCCGCATGATCAGATGTGTGAAAAGTACGCCTCGCGTTTATTGCATCAAATAACAGCGGATTGTTGGTGCCTTGGTTGTTGTCTCTTGCCTTCTTGCTTCTCCATGAGAACCATCTGTCATCATGTCCTTGTCGTCTCTGCTGCTGCTGCTTTGTTTGTATCCCGATGGTGGAACAACCTCAACTGTCAGATCACTTGCAAGTGCCTGACAGAACTGGCAAAATGGAAGTTGTCAAGCACGTCTCTTTGAAAGTCATTGAAGGACTTGGGACTTGCACTCCTTGCTCATGAGATATTTCTCTGTTTTAGTGAGATTGAACAATTGATACACATTGTACACGCAAGTCATGATCAACCTCAACCAAATTGCGCCCACCAAGATGCAAATGTACTGCACTGTGGTGGTCAACTGCATGGGACCCTGCTTTGAATGCCATTGCTGGCACAACCCTCTCCTCAATCCAATGCAAATCATGTTGTTGACCCAGATTTGCAATTGCCACAACATAGTACTGTTCTCGTATCAAGGACCCTACGCAAACATGAACCACACGGATTATCTTCCGTAGCGATGAGGCAACGTAGAATACGTGGTTCAAACAACAACCCGAAGCCATACCATGGAGGAGTTGGCACTGGTATGACACATCAGGGATGCTTGCCTTGAACACTTCAGGATCCTCCTCAATATTGATTTCTTGATACTCCCCAAACTCGTCAACAAGAAGTTCCATCTCCCGAGTCAATGTCACCTTGGAACACTTGGATTTCATCTCAACCAAGGCAACAAAATATGATTTGCCATCCGGTGTTTCTTCATCATTGCCTGCTATTGCATCCGGTGAAGATGCAGCTACATCCTCCTTGGGATGAAACAGTAGTCCAAATTCATCAAGACTTTCAATTCTAATCTGGCAATTTGCTGATGCGAGACATGCAACACTTTTCTGTGAAATAAATGTAGCAAAGTTTGTAACAATAAAAGGTTCATTAGTGTCCCTTCTTAAAAGCTTTCAATTTGATGGGTGGCATGAACCATGTCTTCATGAGTATGCTCCTCAATACTGGCTGAAGGAGCCTCTTGTTGTCAGCTATTGTTGTGGAATGCTTAAGAACCTGCCGCTATGATTCTTGCTGCCGGGATTGCCTTCTTGGTTCCTGAAACAGTTAACTTGCTTCTTGTTAGGACAGATAACACCACGGAGTTCAGGCGGAACCATTTCGTTTAGATGTTCATGTGTGTATTCAACTTTGACGACCACCTCCTGCTCCTGATACCCTCGCAACACGCTAAGTACCCGCAGCACTGCGTTGATGTTCTCGTCACGATCAACGTCTGGATAGCAACTGAGTAGATCCAGACAGCAGTGTACACACCAGTTCCTGTTATCCGAAACTTGCGGAGCAAAAAATATTCTGGAGTTCTCTGACTTTCTGTCAACATGCATAACCATAGTTAGAACGTAAAGCATGACTGGATCATCATCACTGAAGTAGCGGATCTTGTTAGCCTCTTGTTGACGTTGTGTGATCAATGTGAAGTGCCCTGGACCCAATGATGCATCAGTAGTATGCATAAGAACAACACAACCCAAACCACTGCAATGAGGAGCCAAACGGCTTGTTTTCTCCTGAGCCTCTGACAGCCCAATATGCAGCCACCATGGTGCCCTTCTCTTGTATGAGCTGACGTGACGGGCCGGGGTGTTGGTCAAATGTCAATGGGAATGATTTCATGCGTTGAGATGTGTCGACCAACACTGCACCCTTCGAAACGGAAAATGAGTTCACTTCACCCTCAATGCCACCATAGCCTCTGCTCCAACAATGTTTGGTCCGATTCAGGGAGAGCTGAGACTCATATGAAGCTCCAGACAAGGGGAGAAGGAGTATTTCTACACAATCAATTGTGGACTCCTTTCTTGACGGGACATGGCCACGACCGTACAAAGATGTGCAGTTGACAGTGCCATGGTAGATGATGCCCAAACCTTTGTTCGGATTGTTTATCTTCAAGTAACCTTCCACAATAACATTTCTAGTGTCTAGCTACAGGCCTGGAACCTTGGGGTTAATTTATCCCGTCACTTGACTTTATTTACCCCGTCGATATTTTCCGATATTGTGTAGAGATGGAACTGCCTTGCAGGACTCAAAAATGGTGTTGACCATGACCGACAATATGAACATGTTGACTCAAATGAAAAGCACATAGAACTAATAACATTGGGCTTAGAACTCATCAAGGTGTGCACGGTTGCAAGCCAGGTGGTTCAAAAAGCACCGTTGCCCATTTTTCGTAGCACAAAGATAGATGATTTTTCATTTATCATCACGATCCAAGCACTGCCATGTCGTCTTCTTCTGACACTTCTTGCACCTCCCTTGATACCTAAACGTGGTTTTCTCACCTTTTCTTTTCTTAATGCGCTTCACAGGAGTTAAACGAGTGAGCACACCGGCGAGCAGCCCTCCGCTTTCAAGTGCCCTGATGTAGGCATGATCTTGAAACGACATCGAACTTGGTGAGGATTGGGGTTGAGTTGATGGACGGCCTCTACTACCATGCATGTTGTCAATCAATTCCTCTACCAGCAGTACGGAATAGAACTCTTTTTGATTCAGTTTGACACTTGGAGTGTTCCTCATTGCAGAAAACACCAACCACATATCAACAACGATCATCGAAAAAAATGACAAGTTCACACACATTGACCAGTCTTTTGTTTCAATCTCCTTCTCCATACGAAGTTCATCTTGACGGAGTCTATTGTGCTATCAATTGCCCAGGCAGTGTTCTGAATTTCTGCAATCTTTGGTTGTGCAATTGTAAACATCACTTGATCTGGAGGCGCATTCGGGATTGCATCAACTTGCCTCCATCGTCAACGTTGGTACGGAGATCCAGCAGACCCTGCAGTGGAGATAAAGCACCGACGCTCCCGATCCATCCACACCAATGCCCCAAATTCCGGACTATTTTCTGTTGCAGTGGACTGAAGAGCAGGAAAATCTCCACAGATTTGGAGCTCCACACTTGTCAGGAAAGTTTTGGGGTAGCCACATGTTACAGTTTTCATATGAAATCATGAGCTTGATTTGAATGAAGGCAATTAGGTCCAAACTTGACACAGCATGATCATCACTTTGCATGTTACTATTTACGTATGCCTTCATGTATCCCAGAAAGTGGGGATCCATCAAGGCTTTAAGAGTCACCTGGTGAGAAGCTACCAATATCACAGTAGCGCTTACCACATATTTTCCGCTTCATCTTCAGAACCACAGCGGGAACTTCCTGTCAAGCCCTATCAAGAAGCATGCAGTTGTCAACCCCATCTATGGAAATGGAAACTTCTGGTGCATCAGGTCCGGTGACATATGTCCAGCACTGACTGACATTGTTGCCATCGTTCCTCCCTCCAACACGGGGGGCAGTCCATTAGAGTCATCATCATGTTGACATGATCTTCCTCTTTGTTTTCACTCAGATCAAACATCATCTCAATCATTTCACTGTCAACATCTTCCACACCTTTCATTAGAGGATTGACATCTGGTTGCTCTTCATCATCTATGATGATATTGCTGCATATTCTGGGGACAAGTTACTTTTGAAATGACATGAAACGCATTGAAATCAGAAAACAAGTTGTGCAAGGAAGCTTCGCGTCGTGTTTATTGCCAAAAAATGTCTCAATGTCCACATGCTGTGATATTGTAATTACATACCAACCCGTCAATCAATGTCAAAACTGGATGGCAGAACTGTAAAGAAGTGTGCCCTGCCGGAGGAGGTACTGTTGGTACATTACCTGAACAGCAATCATTGACGTCGTACATTGACCATGCCAGCAGGCAGATTGAGGTGATCTCATCGACGTTGCTTACCTGAGGCAACATTCAGTCGGTGACATACTGCTGGTATTGCAGGCAGTGCTCATAATAGTGCTGGAACCGTGACTGGTGCTGATAGTGGGTTGAGAGCTCCCTTGCTTGTTCTTTTTTCATTTACCTTCATCAGGATGAGAAGCACCAGCAGCAACAGCATGTTGGTGTATCTGTAAAAGGAAGCATTTTCATGAGCAGGGGGGAGGTGTCGAGGTTGTCATTGCAATGGTGAAGGTTGATCTGCTTTGCACGCCTCACCTCAGGTTTGCACTTGGGGTCACCTGTCAGTGTCTTCTCTCGGAAGCGTGACACAAGCTTTTCCTCAGAGACTTGCTGGTCCTGCAGGAATCTGATATATGCCAGCATGATCAGCCAGCTTCAACCAAGTCCCAAGTATCATGTATCATGTGCAACAGGTAGATGCTCCTCAATGATATCCAACAGGGAAAAGACCTCCTGTTGACAGAATCAAATTTTCAGGAGGAATATGTTCCCTAACTCAGTCTTAAAATTATGAACTTAGAAGCAGACTTATAGAAATTTATACATAAACAATATACTTCCTTCTTATATGTCACTAATTGTGTGGAGCATATCTAAAGCCCCACTGATATGCATGGATTAATTTGTTCTTGATACCATTTTATGATTGATTCATCTTCCATTGGATGTGCTTGATCAAGAAGGTTGTGCCCCTCAAGGGTTTTTGTACCTTAATTCACACCTGTGAAGAACATACAATGAGTAACGAGTATGAAATGAGTCTCAGGGTTTAAATTCAGAGGAATCAACAACTGCCTGTCAAGAAGGTTAGTATCAGACATGAAGCACTCTCCATTAGAGGTAGTGATCAGATGTGAAGCGGCCACATAGGCGGTGATCAGACATCAAGCCAGCACTCTCTTTTAGAGGTGCTGGTGATCACTTGTGAACCAACTTTCCATCATGGATCTGAAGCCACTTTCCAATAGAGGTGGTGATTGGACATGAAGGCACTCTCCATTACAGGTGGTGATCAGATGTGAAGGCACTCTCCATTAGAGGTGGTGATCAGATGTGAAGGCACTCTCCATTAGAGGTGGTGATCAGATGTGAAGGCACTCTCCATTAGAGGTGGTGATCAGATGTGAAGGCACACTCCATTTGAGGTGGTGATCAGATGTGAAACGTCTCTCCATTCAGCGGTAACAATTGATAGCCAATCAAGAAATTGAGGAGCATCTTAATCAAGCAATGAGTAGGCTTGTACAATGTGGAGTACACTTTGCTACAATTAAAAGGTTATGGGAGTAAACACAATAGGTAATCCAATGATCACAATGTACCATGATAGCATTCATGTCAACAATTGGATACAAACATCTACAAAATATGCAGGCAGCAGAATTGCATCTGGGAATAAAAATGTAACAAGTAAGAGATTGTAAAATTGTCATGGGGGCACTGATGTGAAATGTGTGCAGGCAGGAGCATCATCCTGGGGTACTGATGTGAAGGGTGTAATGTTAACCAGACTAAACATGTTCCTTGTTTCAAGAATTTGAAGCAATGGCTGGCATATTGCTGATAAGTGGAAATGTACAAGTATTTCCACGTTAAAAAATTGCTACAGACCAGTGTTTCAAAATGTCACAATATTATACCAAAGGTTGCTGTCTAATATGCATGTATGAAAAGCCTGCAAGGTTCTGAGGACAATGTGATGGCAGAGACAAGGTAGATAGCCAAATAAACAAAAAGAAGAAGGCAAGAGGTTATAAATGACAATAGCCAAATTAAGCAAAGGTAGTAGGCAAGAGAAAACAAGTGACAATTGCAAAAACAAAGAGTAGCCAGATTTGACTGGAGCCTGTGATGAAGAGAATTAAGGCAGCAGCAGAAAGGTGAAAGTTCCCACACAACATGATGGATCTGATATAAGCAAGTTGAGATTGACTTATGGGAATGGTGCTGATGATGTAAGAAGATGCTGGCATTCACAACCAGTGCAATAGCAGCAGTCAAAGTTACATCCAACAACGGCACTTTTCACATGAAAAATTGGACATGTTGTCCATCACTTTCTTAGAATTCCTAGATCCAGGCACAGGCAAAAGCATTTGTGTGCCAGGATTTATGCTTATTGGTGCAATCCTGATGGGACCCAGAATAAGTTGGTGCTCTGGACTCATGAGCGGAAGGGGCATGTCCTTGGGACTATGTGCATTGAAACACACCACTGTTTCAGCATTCAAAAATGTACAAATTGCCGATAACTAAATTCTGTCAAAAAGTACTAGTATAATGTGATGAAGTAGGATTTGAATCATCAAATCATGAAATGCCTGATTAAACACTCCTCAGACATGTTACAAGGTTGTTGCATTGAGACACAGTACAACATTTCTTGTCATCAAACTTTATTTTGAAGAATCCCTTAATGATGTCACCAACCAATGTTCTGCATGCTTCCACATGCAAAGATTTGGCCTGAAAGTAGTGGCTAGCATACAAACCATGATCCACTTGAATCATCAAATCATTTCATGCCAGGACTCATGTACATTGCTGCAATGTATGCACCTTAACATGTTGTCCTCCTGTTCTGCCCTGAATACATAGGAGAAGCTCACTTTGGCTTGGAATGGTGCTCCACACATAAAGTGGTAAAGTGTTGGCCTGAACCAACCATCATCCACATGTGAAGTGTGATACATTCTTGCCATGTATTTGATATTGGTATTTTGTCACATGATGCCCCTGGTGACACATTATTCCCAGAAACAGTGGCTATGGTTTGAGATGCAGAACTTGCCATATTAAATTTGGGATTGTGAACCCATCCTCCATAGGCAGCAAAACAGCAGCAAAAGAAACAGCTGCTCTTGCAAATGCTTCAATAAATGCATTGTCAATTGCATTTGTTCACATTCTTGGCACATGCTGCCTTGCATTTATTTTTTTCAGATGTTTTCACATCAATGGTTTGAATCAATTTGGGTCATTTCTTCAGGGACTACCAGCCATCCTCGGCTGTGATTTAAATTCGAGGTTCAATCTATATTAACAAAGACCTGGTATAAAGTATAAATGACACAGCAAAGTGGAGACAACCCATGTTGGGATCAGGCAGGAGTCCCAACATTCCCAAAGCTGTATGATGCCGTGAAACCTGGTTAGGGCGGTATGCACATGTAGTATCAATCTAATACTTTGTAGTATATCTGAACTTAAAGGACAAGAAAAATTTATTATAATTTCAAAGAATGTGGAAGGCAGACAAACTGTGGGACACTACTAGTAGCCTATGGAAAACAAAAGGGCTTCTTATCAGGTGGATGCTAATGCCAAGAAATGTGTTATATCTGTCATATTTGAAGCTTCTTTCTTTTGAACCAGGCACCACCCAAGCAATACTACACCAGATACATTTTTGCAAGTCTTTATGGTGTCGTCAGCATGAGCAAGGTACATCAAAGTATCTACAATGTTGGTGTCCATTGTATTCAAAAGCAATACACTTTTAATATGCTAAGAAACACAACAAAGAAGATGACATGAACATCAAATAGGACGTCCTGTCAATGACACTGTGACATCAGTGCCATCCCTGGATAATAAATAACCGTGGTAAATGTCAGTAGACGCGTCGGCATTGACATTGTGACGTCATCTATATTTCTTGGTAACAAATTTCATGATAAATGTCTTATGGAATGTCTTTGAAAGCAATGTCATCGTCGTAACTTGGTTACAAAAATGTGATGAATGTCTTCACAGACAATATTGTGAACAAAATCTGTGATGAATGTCATTGATGATGCTTAGGTGATGTTGCAGCGACATCATCTTATTGTAAATTCCATCCATGATGCAATTCGTGAATTCCGTTGTCATTTTAACTGCTGTTAGGCAACACATGCATAATATTTGTTTCATGACCTGAGACTACTGAGGCTTGCAATGTCCCTTGATTTACCTGGCATTCTTCTTGTGTTGTAACATCTGCCTCTG